>JAOVVO010000089.1:0-178921 GCA_028564675.1 Onchocerca lupi | reverse complement strand
TTTATTTATATATATTTTACGTATTTTTGCAATATATTATACATAGAAATATTTTTTCCACTTGTACATATATTTGATACATGTATATTTGCAAATGTTTTTCAAAATTTCATAAAGTTTGATGTAAAGTTTAATAACAGATGCAATGTTACAATGGCAATAAATATAGAGAGGAAGAGAAATGGAGAAAAATCATGAAACAGTAACAGTAAGTAAAATTTTAGTGAAAAAAAATAAGTGAGAGAACAATAAAAATTTTTCTAAAGTCAATGAAATATAAGTAATTATATAAATATCTTATCATTGTTGTTGATATTGTTTTAACATAAATTCACATAACTTGTACCTATTTCCGAGCAACTGTTATGCCATTCATAATTTCAAGATTTACTTCGAATATCCATCATTTTTTTATAGTTAAGTTACTGATTGTTCCTCGATTTTTCTAGAAAAAAAAAAAAGTTAGTTAATGGTATTGATAAGCTTTTTGAGATGAACAATGATAAACCTAAGTTTTCGACAAAGAATTCCAGTGATCTGATTGTGAAAAAAAAAAAAAGTGAGAAAATAAAACACGAAAATTAATAATATAAATCAGTTGGAAAGCAGGAAAACAGCTTGAATATAGAATTAGCTCATCGAGCACTGAAGAGAAAATAGTAATTTACATGTCCACAAAACTCTCCAGTTCCGAATAAGAAATAAATAAATTTTTTCTCAAAGTTAGTATTCAAATTAAAGGTATGTGGATATTGCATACTGCTATACGTTATTAAGTTAGATTCTATCTGGCCTACCGACATTGATAGTAGAGATGAATCATATATAAGTTTCAACTAGGCTTTTTATTTTCTTGAATTGCTCATCTAAAGTTTCAAATATTTATGATTTGTTGAAATTTGTGATTTGAGGTGATTTTTAAAATAGTCAATGATATATTTAAGACAGAAGGTTTCTAGCTCCGAAGCAATGGTTAGACGGAGCCTGAACGCCTGTTTCAATAACGATCATAGACAAATACGTAAGACATTCTCGAACTAAAAGTTGCGAATCCGTGAATCACAGCACTGTCAGAAAGAATGAAACGAGATATGAGATATATTACCGGCACAATCGCAGTTTGTCTCTCTCTCAACTTTTTAAATCCAAATTCAGGAGGCAATCTGTAAGCAATGTCTGTGTTAATGTGTCTGTTGGTGTGATTCTACAGCGATAATAATTTATCAATATTTGGAATTATTTCTTCTGAAAGCCATAAATTTTGTTCCGTTTCAGCCATTGTCGTCGTAAAATTACTCTCAAAAGTCGGTCCTACAAAAAGTATCTCGCTTGTAGGATAGTTCGGTGCCAAAGGGGAAGTTGAATATTTTTAGGGATATCTGTTGCTGATTTCATATAGCTTGCTGTATTGCACAACAACCTTCTTTCTTTATTTCTTTCTCCTTGGCATAATCTATAGTAAGTTTTATTTCTCTTCTTATTGAACTTCACCAAACTTTATTCCAGAGGGAGGAGCGGAGTACAGTAGTTAGCTAGGAAGCTAGCCAGAGATTTGCTCGGAATGCTTCGACTTCTTTCAGGAGTGAACAGTTGGCCCAAAGTCAGTTGTTGGTGGTGGACGTTTTTGTTATTTCTGAAGGTAGCAGCTGTCGAGAGGAAACGAACTTCTGTTACCTCGAAAGTTACGCCAATTGTTCTTCGAAGAGAAGTGAACCTGCTCAAGAAACATCTTCTGATAGTGAAAAGCTTGAAAGGTAAGTCTCCTGAATGGATGTAAATGCTGGTGAAGAGGATGATAACAGTGATAAGACAGTGATAATGATGTTACTAACTCTAATGCAGCTATTTTATTTCATACTAAAGTTTCACACATACATTACACGTCAGCATTATCATCGCTATCACCACCACTACAGCCAGAACAGTTGCCTTTAAGCACAATTCGGCAACAATTGACCATGAAACATGTGTGCTTCTTCGGCCGTGGAGTTAAAGTTTTACATGAGGATACAGCTGTCCCCGCCTGTTCCCACAGATGGCGCGCCAATTGGCTTATATCTAGTATAAGTTTCAGTTTTAGTTGAATTCAGTCTAGTTGGTTTAAGCCAAGCTGTTAGTCTAGTCTGCCTTTGCTGTTTGGATGAAATTTTAGAACAATCTTGCATTCTTTTAGCCTGCTCTTAAGAATAATCTTAATCAGCTATCAGCTTATCTAGCAATGTTTAAACTTCATTGCATGATTTTGGTATAGGCACTTTAATCTGAGCAATTAATCGTCTAATTTAGCTGAATAAGTCAAGATTTTCAAATGAGAGTTTTCTTGAATAGGAAGAACTGAACAAGTTTCCAGGATAAAGCCATGTTGAACAATTTTCGCTTTTTTGGTTAGTTTCATAATTATTTTGTTGCAATCAAAATTTTTTCTTAATTGGTTTTGTAAAATATACTAACCTCAAAATAAAAAGGATTGTTTATGTTAAGCTTGAAAACATCTGCATAAGAATTTTAATTATGGAAGAGTTAACTTATAGTTGCAGGTTGCAAGGTAAAAAGTTCAGCTGCTTTTTCAAAAAAAAAAAAAAAAAAAAAAAAAATGGAAAAAATAGTGCTTCATGGAATATAATTTGAAAAGATGGATTTCTTGGAAAGAAATTTCCGACAAATGTCTGGGTAATAAGGCGAGTAAATGAAGTGACAAATATATAAATAAATTTAAAATATATAAATAAGTGATAAATCAAAAAGTTTATTTTTTTCATAATTACAGATGAACCCAGAAGGGTGTCAGTACGACCCGTTGTACGGCTACACACAACCACAAGCAAGAATAACGGCAGCACCGGATATTACGACTTTAACACCTTTTGCACCTCAAGCAACATCTCTTGGAGAATATTCATCCGCGCATGCCCTTTCCACCTATGACCCGTACAGGTAATCCTCTTCATTTAAGCTTTCAGCAAATACAATAACACCACAATCATATCCTTCATTTTCCTTTCATCGTTTAAAAGTTGAAGTTGAGCATTCTTCCACTTTTTTTTGACCTGTGATTTTACCAAGAAATGTAAATTGATGGAATCTACTGTCGGTTTAGACAACTTGATTGAGAGGCTCGAATGCATTATTTTGGAAGAGGTCATCGAAACAATTGACACCTGTCACCACTGGTTTGTAGTAAGAAAATTTTCCTTTAAAATATTGCTTCACTTCTCTTTGGAAAAGTTTCTACTTTACAGATATCCGTCCTATTATCCATCTTACGGTCCGACTACTGGCTCTACATCCTTTTATACCACAGATTTACTACCATTTTCGACAAATCGGAACAATGCAGATTTTCCAAAATCAGTTCGATCTGATCCTGGAATTACGAAAGATATCAAACAGGAACAGGATATTAAAGAACAGGGTTCATTTGTCTTGTTTACTTGTTCAAATTAATATTTTTAAAAAATACTGAGGATAGAAGGGTAGCATTAATTTTGATTCAGTTTCGTTCGCAAAAAGCAAAGTTTGGACTTTGCTTCAAAAAGTCAAATACATTTCTGGCTTTGCTCGCTTTCAAAATTTGCAGTGTTTATGGAAAATATGGAATGTCTATGTTAATTTGTGTTTGTCAGAGAACGTTGTTTATGACTGTGCTGATCTTTCTAATTCCACTGAACAGACATTCAAATCCAATCTAGTTTGAAATCAAAAATCAACCGCGAACACTTTCAATAAAATGAATGCATTAAATTAAAAAAATGATTGAATTATCTTTCCAAAAGATAATTCTTTGTACAATGCCATTTCGGTTTTAAGTTGATAATATTGATCATAATAGTTACAATGGTATTTTTCATTATCCTTTAATGAAAATATTTCGTAGTATGTGAGTGGAAGTCTAGCATACTTTGCTTCATTATTTTATTCTTCATTTCATCATTTATCTTCGCCAAACTCACACTATACAATGTTGATTAAGAGGACATGAAAACTTTATTTTAAGTTCAAACTATTACAATGTAGACGAAGAAAGAAAATGGAATTCTAAGAAATTTTAGAATTAATTTCGACAACGGGCGGTTCAACTACTGATATCACAGAATCGCATGTGGAATTGATTCAGACAAGTACCGCTGCAGCTAATACTTCAACCGTTGTGCAACAGCAAGCTGAGACTATTCAAATACCGCGAAGATGTAAGTTTTTTAAAATTATTATAAGCATGATTCAACAATCAATTCAGTTGAAAATCGATTTAATTGTGAATCTTTTAGATATTTAAACTTTGAGCATCAGAAATTTTCAATTTATAGTCTTTAAAATTTTTAAAATATTTGAAAAATTTTCAAATTTTCAGCAAAAATGCCTCTAAAGCAGCACTTCTGCTGATTTCTTTATTATTTAATTTTTGCTGTCTACTTTCTATTTAATAATTTATTTGTTTAGTTATTTATTTCCTCTTTAAAAGATAAACAAATAAGCTATTAGAATCATGCTGTAACATTGCAAAATTGTAGTGGACAGAAGAAAAGCAGCAACAATGCGCGAAAGACGACGATTGCGCAAAGTAAACGAAGCGTTTGAAGTTGTTAAACAAAGGACATGCCCTAATCCGAACCAGAGATTGCCAAAGGTTTTTTGACTGTCCCATTTAAATATGAAATTTTTTGTGAATGGTTTTAAAAAAAACTGTTAAATTTAAAAACTCACTCAATTTATTGGAAAAAAATTGCAAAAATCTTTCGGCCCTTCGACTTTCCAATTTTTATGAATGCTTCCGGAAAAAGGTTCTCGAACTTCTTTAACTTTAGGTCGAAATCTTGAGAAGTGCGATTGAATATATCACAAAACTGGAAAATATGTTGCAAAGTCAGGGAAAAATGACAAAAATAATGGCCGCTAATCAAGGAATTCACTTGTCGGATAACGATGGCCAGGATTATGTTGTTAGTTGATTTCGATTATTTTGTTTAAATATTGGAAGGAAACGATATCATAGGATAGTTGATGAAAGTTTTTATACAGAAAGCTTTAAAACATTGCTGAGAGAAATTATTTGGCTAAAAATATAAGGCCTTAATTTACTTGAATAAAGGTGTTAAAATTATTAGCTATAGTTAATCTAGAGAAAATCTGCATGATTTTTCCGAAGAATTTGAAATCGAAATGTGCTTTTTTCCTAGACGTTTTCGGGACAAATTTTTCTAACTATAAAAATTCATTTCTAAGTTTTGTTTCTGATTTTTACCATGAATGATTCAAATACTGCAAGATGATTTTGCATTAAATTGATATTTATTAGTTCGAATAACATATTATTTATTCTTTATTTTACTCCATTTATCTCTGATTCATTAGTAAGTTAGAGAAGCAATGAAAAAGGCAAAAATCAAAATAATCAACTACTGTAAGAAATTTTCTTCCTGTAATTAATGCGAAATATCATCGCTGAATAATTTATTACTGCATTATAGCAGCTGTGGATGTTATATATTAGTGATTTATTTGACGAGATATCCGTCCGACAAGCTGAGAAAACTTTTTTTCTTAACTTTTTCAAGTTAATATATAGAAATTTGACTTGTCAATAGGAAACGAATAAAGTTTTGGAATTGAAAGTAAGAGAAATTTTGAACTGATTTCGATGTCATGTGGATGTCAGTAATCAGGAATGATAGCTAATATATTAGTTTTTAACAATTTTGAACAGAGAATCCAGTACTGAAAGCATTCTTCATTCATGATTACCATCTCGGACTTACTATTAAATTTAAGTTTTATATTAAAAATGAAATCAATAAGCAACTTAGATTGCATACCTATCGGAGATCTAAAAGAATTTTTTATTCTAAAGTGACAAAAACAAACGATATATTTCAAATCATAAATCATTTTTAATTGTAGTCTGTACATAATACGTCCAGCAACGGTTCAACGGCAGCTTATTACGAAAATAAAATGGGAACATTTACGGAGGAGAATGAAGATTTCGGAAGTGTTAGCACCAGCGAAAGCCCTCATGAAGCAAGTCAGATTCAGTAATTGAAAGCAAAGCCATAAAAGTTTTTAGATTTTAATTTGAAATTCGCTTACTATGAGTCAGATTTGAACATTGCTAGTATAAGAGATCTGAGAACTAATTTTTCGTTTTCTGAAATCTTCACTCATTAAGAAAAGAAAAATATAATTTTCGAAAGATTTTGAAAATTAGTAATTAATAATTCTTAATTTGATCCTCTTTGATTCTATTTTCTGGCACCAGTTTATTTTTCAGTTTTTTAGACTAGCAAAACTATCACTGCTTCCTGTACTTCTCATTCTGGTTCTTGAAATACCATCAAACGTCATCCTTAACTTCTAGTATAACATGTAATCATATTTTCAAATCTTAGCAGATTCTAAGTCTTTTTAAAAAATATTTTGTTTCCCATTTTCGTATAGAAGAATCGCCACATTTCTTCTAATGGACTAAAATAAAAAACGTCTATTTCATCAGGCAAAAGGAGAAAATATCTGAAAAATGTTATTTGTTTGCAACAGAAGTAGAATTCTCTCTATTTCTTTTTCACAGCGATCCAGATAGAAATTAGATCAACCAAATAATCTGAGGACATTTCTTGAATTCTCCACAATTTCAAATCAAAAATATCTCATTCACCATATTTAACATAGCGAGCAGTATGAAACTTATTTGGCTTAGCAATTATGCAAATAAAAAATGATTTAAGAAATTCAAATATTGAAGTTTTGACAATTTTAATTATCGAATTGCTCTTTAACCATAGTTTCCTTCCATTTCCTTTAAAGTAATCGGATATGAAGAAAATTAGCAGAATCACATTATTCCTTAGAGTTCTGTTCACATTTCGGGTAATCATCTGCTAGTGTTCAATTTGATTTGGGTTATGTGCAAATTCACTATCACTAAAACTTATTGACAAGCAATACCCCCTACGTAAGAAATCAAGCGCATTTTGTTTCTAAAAGACGAAAAACAAACTTTTCTTTTCCTTTTCTGTTCAGAGCTATTTGAAAGCAAATCCCGATCGTTCCAATTAAAATCTCGAAATTGACTCATTCGGTGTACTGTAACTGATGTCAGTCATCTTTGAAGCTTAAAGCTTGCAGTGACTGATGTCTTATCCCCTATTTTATTTCTCTAATTGCTCCTTAACTCATCGGTTTATTTGATTGTAGAGCGACGTTTAAAGGGTTTCAAACGAGATCATCACAGAGAAAAGGCGGTAAAAGTTCTTTTGAAATTAGTGGTGCCAAGAGTGAAAATGCACAATTTACGAGAGAACTAAAGTTTTGTGGATAGATGAAGAGAACGTGAGATTTGAGAAATTTCGGGCAGTAGTTGGATATTAGCCTAAGTGAAGCAGAGATTCTTCAAGTAGAAGAATGGTATACGACAGCAGTGTAATATGCGTCAGTTGTTCCTACCTGACCTAAAGTTCCTATCTAAATAGATCTTTCGTTAGTTTCTGGGGATAGATCAAATTTTAGTAGATCTCATTTTACAAATTTTATTTTCCAAAAATCTGAAAATTTTTTAAAGCATCTTTCTTTCTTGTTTTATTAAGAATGGATGATCAAATACTTATTTACTTAACGATTAGAAAATTTCAAAAGAAAAATTTTCAATTTGAAATATTTTTCACATGTTTTCGCCTAAAATTTTATTCTGTTTTTCAATATTTAATCCAAAATATTTGAGTTTTTCAAATTACATTTCGACATAATTTATGAAAATCGGTGAATTTCAGAGAAAACGTCGGGGAAGAAAAGCTCCTTAGAACGGCTTTCACGTATTGTGGACAGCATTGCGGCTGATGAAGACGAGGGAACGGTAGAAGGTTCGGGGAGTGAACCTTCTGCTGTTTGATAAGTGATATTGTTTGTTTATCTCTTTTGTCACATTTGAAGAAAAATCAGATTTATAGAGAAATAATTCGGCTTGTATATTTGAATGATATAATTTAGTGATGTGTTTGGATTCATCGAAATTATAAAAACTAATTTTAAAAATTATTTCATTCAATTCTATCGTCTCAATTTTTGTATAAAACTAATATTTGCAACACGCAACCCATTATTAATTAATGAAAGAGTAACTTTATTACTAAAATTAATTAGTAAGTGACTGTAGTACATAGTTTCTTATTTGAATGATTATTTTGTGTCCAATTTTTTTTGAAAAATTCTTATAAATAATTGTAGCGCAAAATAATAGTCGATTTTAAAATGTGTTGTAGCCTTCATTTAAAGTTTCAAATTTTTTACTCTATGATTAGTTGCAATGCAAAAACACTTGATATATGTGTATTAATGTGATATTTTGAAGTTCATCCGATTTATGATCAAACTGCATTAAATTATTATTTTATCCAAACCAATTATTCCGCTGTTTTGTATTTAAACAAGTAATGTATGGAAGAAATGATGAATGAGTCGACCAAAGGATGCAATCCTTTTATTTTACTCTTTCCATGCAATTCTTAAACAAATTTTGGTGGTTTCCAGTTTTGATTTGGAAAGTTTTTGCAAAATATTAGGAATTTTTGGGATTTAGAGAAGAAATTAAAATTGAATTTCAAAATAAAAGCGGAATCAAATTTTGAAATATTTATGAAAATATTAGTAAAAATCTTAATACTTGTCAATAATCAATCTGATTTCTTGACTAAATTATCAATTTTTATAGTATTTAGTTGTAATCTTATCATACTTTTGCATTTTTTGCTTAGCTCATATTATGCACAGAATCAGTGGAAAGTTTTATGTTAAATATATTTGATAGTGAAAAGTGTATCTGTAGAAAAACATTGAATAAATAGAATGTGAGATTCGTAGCAAGCAGATGGAACAGGTATCACAGCAACGATAAGCAAGTAGCAGAAAGTTTCAAATGGAAGTGCTTCTGCTGTCTGTAAAGAGAAGGTCGTAATATTGGAGATAAAGAGGAGTGAAATAATTAATGCAGCAGCAACAAATAGATGCTGATATTTCACAGAATGCAAACGAATCTTAGATGAAATATGGACAGTTCAGTTACTCGTTTGATGCGTTTGTTAATTGATTTTTTCGTTTCATTTCTTGCCATCTGCAGCAGTTGCTGTCAAATTCATTCATCGTTTTAAGCATTGGAAGCGCAACAACTATCTGAATTGTTGCTATCGGATATGGCGGATATCTTGTCCATATGAGAATCGTTGCCTCAGGGCATGGCGAACATTTCGTTCATGTGAATGAGTTATCAGTCGGTTATCAGTTTTGCAGTAAAGAATGACTGAAGAAGCAATAAAGCTGCGAAGCGAGCTAATAACGGCAAAAAGTTTCACCACTCTCCTTGCAGTATCATCAAGTGGATGATTTGGTATGAATGCAAGAAAAGAGAGTGGAATACTTGGTGACAACTTGGAGACAGAGAGGACAAGCAAGGATTTACAAAGGAAAAGTATCAGAAAATGATCAAAAAGCAGATCTGTAAGCCATTTTTGGTAG
Organism: Onchocerca lupi; assembly: GCA_028564675.1. Lineage (NCBI taxonomy): Eukaryota > Metazoa > Nematoda > Chromadorea > Rhabditida > Onchocercidae > Onchocerca > Onchocerca lupi. The sequence goes on along the minus strand of JAOVVO010000089.1, from coordinate 169,423 downwards.
CTTTCGTCTACTCATTTAGACCCGTTTTCTCAAGCATCTTCATCATTACCTGCTTCCAACTTGCTCTTCGCAACCTTAAAATGATAAGCAATAGGAGATGACAAATAAAAGGAAGAATACACTCAAAGAAATAACCTGATGCTCACAATCATACATTTTTCATGGGTATTCTCCTGCATTTCCTTTTTTAGGAAATCCATTCTTTCGGCAAAAGCATACCTAAGATTAACATCTCTTACACTTACTTTTGTCCAATTCCAGGTCATCTGTATAAGTAGCATAAGGAGATCATCTCCGTGAAACATTCCCATTTTTTTCAATGCAACAAGAACGCTTTTATCAAAAATTTCTGCATGCATTCAAACATTTCATAAAATTGAAAATATCAATCATTTTTAGCTCTTAGTTTGCTTGATTTTAAGAAATAATTTATGAATTTCGATATGACACTCTAAGAAATTGCGTCTGACCCTGAAAAAATTATTAACTCTCTTTTTTGAGCTAATCTGAAGTTTATTTTATGATTAATTCTAATCATAGGTAGTAGACATATGATCCATGGCTTTGGAGCAAAATATTGTAGCATCTTCAACAACATTGAATCATGAAATTCAGATTCACAATACGCAGATTGGTTGCACTTCCCTGCTATTGACAACGGTGAGTTACTTTTTCCTTACAAATATTATGGTTCGATGTTCAGTTTTTTTCATTTTACTTAAAAGAAACTTTCCTGAATAAAGACGCAACAAATAATTAACAACATCATATACTTTGACACACAATATGTGCTTTTCTGTATATACTGAAGTTTGTCTCATTTGTAATATTTTCTGTTATCATTTTCATATTTATTGCTTCTTATCTTAAAGTAATGACACTACTGTAAGAAAATGCTCACATATCATTTTCTGTATTGAAAACTTCGAGTTTCAAACCATTGAAATCCTGAATTCTAAGCTCTAAAATTTTCAAGAAACCATGCTTCCAGATCAGATGCATTTAAGATTCTTTGAAGTTCATTGCTGACGACTATTGCCTTCAGAGCCATTTGTCTTTTCTGATGTCAAAACAATTTTTATTAATAAGTGCAACAGAATTTTATTAGATATGAGTAGCCTTAAAGTTCATCATAAGTAAAGTGCGATGGAAAGAGATGATTTTGTGCATGTCAAGCCGTGGTATCGACAAATTCATTGAAATTCAGCCTGATAAGATTTTATCTAGTTTGGTGAAAAGAACTGATCAATCTATCAGTTACTTGCTAAGTAAATCATAAGTAAAGTGAGATGGAAAGAGATTGGCATGTTTTCAAGTTGAAAGGCGATAACTTTGATGTAAAGTAGTGAGTATATCCTGCGAATTTTGGACAACATTGTAAATGAGTAAAGGTAAATTATACAATTCTGTTCTTTCGTCTAAGTTCACATCGTTATATTTGTTTCCATTGTTTCTTATAAAAGCATGAAAACAAATATACAAGCAAACATTGCCATCCACTGCTTTTACCGCAAATTGCATCCTTCTCCGAATAGAAACAAAAATAAGCAGAAAAAAACAACAAGCAACTCTTTAGTAAGCTGGATTTTGGTCTCTTTTTTTTTGGATATTTGTTGATGGCAACAAAAAATAGAATTCTGCTGCATATTTCGATAAAATTTGTTAGCATCACGAAGAGCAGAACAACTGGTTGGAGAAAACAGAGGAGGAAATTTCAATTCATTTGTTTGAGACTGAGATGACAAAGACAAGATAGAAGGAAGTGAGAAGTCGACATTTAACTTTTTTCAGGTATCAGAATTATAGCTAAGTTTTTGTAAATGGAAATATGAAAATAAATAAGTGATACACGAACATATCTGGGTTATTAATAAACGGTGAAAGTGGAACGTTGGCGTTCATTTAAAAATGACTTTTGGAATTGCCATTCCCTTAAATATTTCCAATAGTTTCTTAAACAGAACCGCAATCGAGCATACCACTTAAAAATTCCCAAACACACAAAGACTTATTTTCAGAGACTTAAAGCGATAAAAATTGATAAAATCTCTAATAAGTTGAGTTCTTAGTACTGATGTGATATGTCAGCTTTTACGAAATTCTTGTTTTCTTACAGAATGACAACAGTTGAGTAGTGCTAACACACAAGATTACAAATTTTGAGGAGCCTACCAATTCGACCAATTCTAGTTGATCCAAAATCCCAGCAATATAACGGAAAGATGAATTAAAAAGAAATACAAGATAGCTAACATCATGAATTTTTCCAACAAATTTCTAGAATGAGATGATACCAAGAAAAGCGTTATACTGATTAACTGAAACAGCTGTAGTGATGCAGTCCTGATAAGAATACTAATAAGACAAAAAATCTGATATTCGTGATTTGCAGCAAAATCTGAAAAGCTCATGAGAGTCGAAAAAGCAAATTTTCAGACTAATAAGATGAATAAAGATCAAATTTCTGTTCAAATAGTTAATACTTAGAATACTTATCAAGATACAGATTACAAAAAAGAGCAGCTCATTGATTTTTTTTAATTTTGATTGGAAAATTGCTAAATATGTGAAAAGTGTATTCACGTATCATAATAGTGCACCATTCACTTTTTTCTCCATGCTTAGTAATTCATAATTCTCATTTAAATAATTATGCATTGTGGGAGATACATTAACTTGCCTGACTTACATATGCATGCTTCACTTCAAAAATACCATCTGATTGAGTTTTTCGTCGCAATTCCAAAAAGTAGCGAAAAATGAGACATAACAACATTTTGTGCTCGATCAGCGTTCATCAAATATAACTGATAAGATTGTATATTATCATTGCAGGGATATGATAACGCCTTCCGCTTCACGTCAGCTCTGTCTTGCATTGTTCCAGAACTACAAAGGTATCTACTGCCATTAACTTTGCCACCAACTTCATGCACCATAAACTCTCCGAGACAGTCTGGAAGTATGAAGAAGAAGAAGAAGAAGGAAGCACAATCCAAAAATCCCTGTAAATTGATTGCCACTACTACGCCGCAAGCTACTTCTTGTACGTTACTGAATTTCTCTATGATTTTGCATGATTTTTCCATAAATCATAATCATATCATTGCCGATTGCTATTGATAATATTATATCAAAATCGATAAGAGTACACATTTAGCATTTTATATATGAATTCGAACTTTGCTATAATTTCTATAACTAAAGCTACTCTAATATATGCAATTCTTTCAATCAAAGTTTGGCAATAACTTATCTTCTGGTACTTATTCTATGAATTACTAATGTAACTTTAACTTTCAGTTACTAATTTTGCAAAAATTATCCTAAATAAACCGTACAGTGAGCATTTCTCTATTCTTTTAAGCAAAAAATAAACTTGGACGCCTGTACAATCCTGGTCGACCGCTTGCAATGGAAGAAAGGCAGAAAATTTTGCAGCTCTACAAAAAGGGCCACAGAATAAGTCATATTGCTCGTATTATTGGGGTGACGCATAGCTGTGTTTCGAAAATTATGACAAGGTTTGATATTAGACGTTTAAAATGTAAAGTGTTGAAGAAAAAGGACTTCAAGATGACGTAAAGTCATCTTCATTTCATTCTTCATCTAGTGACAAGTAACAAAAAACCGTTGTTGCTGATCGGAACATTCGATCATTTGAAATTTTTTTTTTGCATTTACATATGCCATAAGAATATGTAAATACAAAAAAAAAACATTCAAATGACAACTGCAAGTAAAAATCTTTTCTGTTAAATGAAAATTTGTTATTTCATAGATATCGACAAACTGGTTCAATGCTACCTTGTACCACATTTTCTTCGAAAAAGAGAAACATAAATTGCAACAGTGATATAAATGTTGGTTTAGTCCCGAATAATAATTATCAGAAACTACACAGAAGCTGTACGGTTGATGCTGCCTTAAGTGGTACCAGTCGACCAGTCAAATCCTATTTAATTCAAAGGTATGAACACTTTAGTTAAAGAATATATATCTGAAGAGTATGTGAATAACATTTCCAAAATAATATAATTTTTAAAAAATAAAAAATTGCTGCTGAAATTTTATTATCTTGAAGCCTTTCAGGATGTTAAATTTCTTAAAATGAGAACTAATCATATGAATGAATTGATTTTCATGCAAACTTTAAATTAGTAGGATTTCTCTAATTTTTCAAAAAAAAAAAAAAATAATGTTTTGCCCTATTTATAGCATATTATGCGAAAGATAATTTATGGTTTGGAGTGTAAAGAAATTTGGAGTAACTACAACTTAATGGTACTCAATCCAACTCAATGGTACTTCATCTGGAAGTGATGTTGCCTTAAATTATTGCTTTTGTAAAAAATGATTTATTTTAGTTGCTGTATAGTTACACAAAATATTAAACAATAAATTTAATAATATCAGTGTGATTCATTATCAAATTTTTGTTATCAAATTTTTTCATTTTTTCGCCTGTTTCATAATTATCTTCAAAAGATATTTTGAGTAGGATATTATTTGTTAAAAAGTTTAATTACGAAACAATCAAAACAATAAAATGAAATGATGAAAATTTGATAAAGAATCATTCATTATTTTTTCAGAGACGAAGTACATTGATCTATAGCGGTTTTTTAGATTTTTGATCAAAGTAGTCGATCATGTCATTAGGGTTTAATGTGTTTTATCATAATCGTCCAGACTTGATACGTTGTTCCGAAAATTATGGTGTAAACATGTAAGCGTATTTTTCTAAGTTTGAATCATTCTTAATATAAATAAATCAATAATTTGTTTGAATCGCTATTAGTATATTTGTGTGAGCAGCAATAGTGCATCAATGTGAAGTTTTATTATTCAAATTTCTAATTTGTTTCGCGAAAGTATGTGAAGCACAATAGTCTGACAATTGATGAATGAATTTTTTACTAAAATTCTGAAACTACGAAATACTTGGGAATTATTTCTAATAGAATTCAAGAAGTACTACTATTATTGCTGTACTATCCATTGAGTATACTTTTCAATAAAAATAGCATTAGAAAGAACTATTCTGCCTTACAAGTGCTTGCATAAGTCAAATAGGACTCAAAAAATTCTGCGATTTTTTCTTTAGCAATTTTTTTTGCGTTTATGTATTCGCATAATGTCCTATGCAAATATATGTATTGTCCTTCCGTTTGTACGGCACCAGCTCGTTGTGCTCGTATTTCTTTTATTACATCCAGAACCTAAAATAAAGATCAGAAATTGCGCTCGAAATTGTAACATGTCTTTTCTGAACGATTAAAATTTGCGGAGCACAGCACTACAACAGTACCGCTAAGGAATTCGTTAGACGTAGTCAAGGTTTAATTTTTTGCTTCTTGATGTTAAAAAAAATCAACTTCGTCTGTTGGCCAAAAAATAATTCGCTACTACGAATGATATTGAAACTATTTGAGAAACAAAATTAGATTAAATCATTTTTATTACGTTACATTGAGATCTTTCCCTTCAAGAAGAATCTTTAAGCAGATCTCGCATGCAACAATTGTTCCCGATCTGCCAACACCTGCTGAACAGTGAATAATTGCTGTACTACGAGGATGATCACGAATTTGTCGCAGAATTCGTAGCATTCCCATTCCAGAAGTTGGCACACCAAAATCTGAAATTATTCTTTCATCTGAGAAGGTCTGGAACTATTTTTTTTTTTTAAATATATTAAAACTATTTACCATTCAGGATTTTTAGGATTCAAAATTGTTAGAAGATTGGAATTATAGCACTTTTTGTATATTCAGTATAGTTTATTTTAAATGACCTTTTATTTTCATAACCTGTTCATTTGTTAATATTTGTTCCAAAAAATTACTCACAAGGTTTGAATTTCAAAAATTATTCTCTGAAAGCCTTCAATGCTTCAGAAATATCAAGTTCAACAAAAGATTATAAAGAAAGAAGTTTCATATAAAATTTAAGAAAAAATACCAAACTATTTATCTCACCTGGCCAATCCAACCATTTAAAAAGTGTTAATACAAATGCTGGATTATCCTTCACAGAGACTTTTATTTGAATCGCTTCAAAAACCTAACGAGTTCTCCAGTAATATTTTCAGAACAAAATTTCGGAACTGACGACGAGTAAAGAATTAACATTTTTCTTGGCAATTCGATTGGAAAAATAGTCGAGTAAAAGACAATTTCGCTCGATGAATTTTGTTATTACAATTTTGTAGAAGAAAAATAAGATCAAAATTGAACTGAACCTTTTCTGTAGATGGTGAAGTTTTTCGGACATTTTGAACGATAACCTTGCCATATTGCTTTGTTTCTCCCTCATTCAGTGGAAAATATTGGGAGCATTTTTGTTTACCGCCTTCTATCACTTTACATAACATGACAATAGCTCTTGGTTTCTCTTGCCATACTAATCGCCAAAAATCATTCACCGTCGAATCCATTGGGCCCTTCAACATTTTTAATTTTACGATGGCGAAATATGTTATTTTGAATGCAGCGGTCTCCTGAACAGATTAAGTCGAGTATGATGTACACTAATATGACATAACTTTTCGAGCCATTTTATAATGGGCATAGAAAATCCAGGTAGCATAATTAAAATAAATCCATAAGGAAGTCTTTCACACCTGCGTACAGATATAATTGTTGGGAAGATTGCAGAGCGACGTCCGAACATAATTGGCATGAATGTAATCTCTGTCCGGAGGTACATTGAATCTTTAAAACAAAATATTATCCAATTAATTTTATGTACATTCCTTTCTCATGCACTTGTTGAACTTCCTCAATACTTGCGTATCAAATGTACCAGATGCAAAAAAGAAAAAAAAAAAGAAATATTAGCATAAGCGATAAGCAAATTACTTCAGTATAACTCTTGTGTGATCGTAGCAAATGATGTTAGCATATCGATTGCAATCCTTATTTCGATCAAATGCTGCTTGTGAGTTTACTGTCGGTACAAATGTTTTCAAGGTTGCAAACTCTGCTCGCAAGCCTTCTATTTCTTGAAGAAATGGGATTTCTTTCGATAAAGTTTAAAACTATAAAGACTTTTAACAAACTTATGATTCGTAATTAATAGAATATTTTATTCAGTGGAAAGAAAATAAACTATTTTCAATTAAGTGTTCAAATATTTAATCACAAATTTCTACATGTAAAATCGTACGGTCAATTATATAATAGAACACAGGTATACCTAACGAGTACCTTCTTTTACTAAAGAGACAACATCTTAGAGAATAATTTTTTTGGCAAATCTTTGTTCAGATGATAAAATGGAATAAGTAACTTTTAGTTTCATTTCGCTAATTCGAAAATTTTTGTTTCATTTCGATAATTCAAAAAATTCCCTTGTCTAATACAATATAGAAGTACTCAAAACTGAATGAAATTTCAAAAGCTCAATGATCAAGAAGAAAAAAACTTCAAATCTTCACATCAACTCTATAAAGCACTCCTCTCTTCTATGGCTAGATGAACTACATGATTCTATTAATTCACTATTCTATATCATCGATCATGAATGACAGTGAGCCTATTTAAAATTTGGCAATCGATATTCGATTCTGTTGGGAGTCCGCATAAAGAAAATTGAAAGAGTAAGAATTATCGTTTAGTTGCGATTTATTATCTTTATGATATCGTTGTGCAAAAATTTTTTTTTTTCAAAAATCATTCTTTAGCAAACAAATAGCCATGCTCAAAAAAAAAAAAAAAAAAAAAGACTTTTGGAGCGAAAATTTCCCATTTGCCATCTTTACAGCTTTGCATTCACCAAATCGACAAATTGAAATTTTCAAATTAAAGGTAAAAAAAACAATAATACTTTTAGCAACAGTAGCGAGCGCAAATTTCTCAAATGCTGCATCAGGAGCTGATTTTTTCTTCGCTTTTGCCGATATAACTATTCCTTCATCATCTTCTACCGTGGCCATTGTTACTAATGCTTCCTCCATTGTGCTTTCTTTCTTGCTTTTCCTCTATAATTCTTTCTGTTCATTTTCTGCTATTTTACATCATTACAAGTTTGGCAATTAAACTTGTAATGACGTAAAACAGCAGAAACTAAACTTAATATTAGAATTCATCATTTGCTACCATCTGTTGATCGTTCAACTGTCAAGTTTAACTTATTTAGTTATTCATTATCTCTCCCATTTCTTGCATTTATCAGAGGAAATTAAAATATTTTGCAATTCGTTCAAACTTTTCAGTGGCACACTATTCGCTTGGAATATATCAGAAAAAGAAAAAAAAAAAACACTGGCTCAACCCATGACAAAAACTACTAAAATTTTTGGAAATTCTGTGACTTTATTATTTTGACCATCATATTCAACAAAAAACATCGATATATAACAAAAAACATATTATCAGTGCAGGAATCCCAAACCTTTCAAACTTCCATCTTCAACTACCCACGAAACATTCCGGAACTTCAGGAATACCACAGACAAACTCACCCTTCTGGATTTCTTGCGCTTTACCATCCTGCACTCTCGACACTAACTTCATCTAATAATGACTCTCCACAACTGTTCAAGTCTTTTATAATATGCAATATGCAAATATAAAACATAATTTAATAGTGTCTGAGACATAAACGAAAGAATTAGAATTCATTCAGATATTTTAAATGTTGCATTATATAGAATGACTTGAAAAATAAGCACATGCACTAGAATTCCAGAATGTTGCTTAAATTGTCTGATTTCCTTCTTAACTCATACATAGCAGTACAATCATTAAAACTTTCTTTGATTAAAAATCTCGTACACAAATTACAACATCGCTTATGCTGTTAAATGCTTGAGTTTCATCACAATAAAGACTACAGAAAGGACCTCAGTGGCCTAAAAGATCTAACATGTAATAATGACATATTTAATGTAGAAATTATTTCGATGTTCAGTTACTTGGAGTTTCTATTTCATGTAGAAATTATTTCGATGTTCAGTCACTTAGAGTTTCAAATCTTCTTCGGTGGACGAGCGAAACTTCTGGTCATATGTATGCAGTTGAATAGCACCTTAAAAATTCAGGAAAAGATATCACACAAACTTTTAGCAAGACTATTTTAGAGAAAAAATCCATAAATATTAATATAATCTAATACATATAATGAAACATTAAATTCCAAGCAGTGAAAATAAGTAACTACAATAGACATTGGAATTAATTCATGGACAACTATTAAAAACAATAACTCAAGGTAATAACGAAGAATATTTTTCACTCAATATTTCCACTTCATTAATTCACTTAAGCTTCTATCAAATCCGCATAATGAATTGCGAATAACTCGGGAAGATTAAATCACAAGACGTTTTTTCAAGTATGATAAAGACTGCCACTACCATACGTTAGCATTATATTCACAAATTTAATTTCCGTATAATATAACGCCAATTCAAATTAATTAATTTTCATATATATGTTATAATACTAATCCAAATTTATTATAAACATCATAATTGGCAGGATATTAAAAACTATTTTTTCTTTTTCTAATAACTTACAAACAAATCCCACGTCAAAGGTGAAAGGAAGTAATCCTTAAAAGCAATAGTCTAGGACATAACCATTCAATTACGAATTTTATTCCGATTCATTTGTATTTCCGAATAAAAATTCAAATATATACAAAAGTAATATTTATAAACATCGAAAAGTTTTAAGTAATAAGGAACAACGGCAAAAATCTGCAAATATATAGATAATATAGACAGTGAACATATATTTGCACGCGCATGTTAAACTAATTAAAAAATAATCATTTTAATCGATGTTAACTCACGTTGTAAAAATGGAGAATGCAGTTACAGCAAAATTGGAATAAAAAATTAGTTTTGCTGCTGGAGATTCAAGCGATGTTCGCTAGATGGATTCGCAGTAGCATTCCCATTCATTGTTATTACTTGATTCGCAACACCAACATTAAATTCCTGTAATGATGAAATACGAGATGAAATCATCAAATAAAATTCAACTAATGCTTGTTTTATGAACAAACTGATCTAAAATAAATGATGTACAAATTGATTTTGCCAAATAGTTCACACAATTTGCATGTGCATATCGCCACAATAACCGATATAATGCAAAGCAGATGCCGATTGATTTTTACGCACTTTTTTTACCGGTAGCTAAAGATTTTAAACAAATATGAGTTAACATTTTTTCTTGAAATTACAAAATATTTACAAAAACATTTAAGTAATATTTTGCTGATAAATAGTAACTACAGAAAATCTGCAACAAGAAGTTTCAAAGATACACTAAATGAGAAGAAAGTTTGACCTGTAGCAAATGTTGACCATTTATTCTAGCTCCAAATGGACGTGAAAAATTACGTCGAATTTGATCATCTCGCCGGCGTCGTTCTTCTGCTAATAACTGCTGACACTCTTCAATTATTATTTGTGCTCCACGGTCTTAAAGTTATCGAATTCAAGTTCATTATTTATCATTCCACATGAGATTTCAGCATGGATTAATTCTTAATTAATAACCATCACTTATAAATTACCAAAGAAACAATCATTTTATTTTAAATGTTTCCTATTAGGAATAAATATAAAGAGCCACAGGAGAATGAACTAATAGAGTTATCATAACCGCAACAACATCATTAACATATGAACGTCATTCAAAAAGTGAACGAATACAAAAACATACTACTACAACTGCATTTTTGCAGTACTGCGATTGCTTTTTCGTACATATTAGCTTTTGAAAGCGCCAATCCTTTACGATATAAAGCTTTTTCATTCGAAGGTTGCATCGACAATACCTACGAAAAGGTTTGATTATATAAAATCACAGAAACTGGAATTATTTGAAAATTTTGCGTTCTCGACTTCAAATTGTTGCTGGAAATTCTAAAAAACTATTTGAATCAACTCAGTCAAAGAGAATAACATTGACTAATAGTTAGTATATATATATAGTAACTAATACCATCATCACCGTTATGATTTACCTTGTCACAGTATTCAACAGCACGAAGAAAATCGGATTCAGTTCGATTCGGCCCCTTCAAAATGCATGCAGCTAAATTGTTGTAACACTTCAATGTGATATCAGTTGCTTCTGTTTTCATTTCTTCACCTCGACTTGTTGAACTGATTCTTCTGCGCCTTCCAAATTTTTCTGTATTCTGCACCTATATATAACGAAAAAAAATATAATCCAACAAGGCACAGAAGAATTAGTCATTTTGGCCTTTTGATCAATTTTGTAGTTGAACGAATAGAACAAATCTTGAAATCCTTATCTTCTAATGATATTAAGCAATGAAGAAGATAAAAGTGATGCATATCTTACGTAACTTTCATCATAAAAATGGGACAACTATCATTTGAATTGGTACGATAAGCAAATGCAAAACAAAGCTTACTGCTAATTCACTAGTAACATCATTAACATCAACAACTCTACTGCTTCCTTCCATACTTCCACTTTCTTCCTCCTCGTCTATCGTCTCATCAATAGTGCGTTCTATACGAGCCAAGTCTAAAAAAGAATGAAATCTAGATAATATTTGATCTCAATAGAACAAATTAATAAAGCAACAATATTTAGCGTAGTACTAATGCAATGATTCCGATTTCACTCAACTATATAGTCATTAAACGCTTTTGAGAAAACAAAGGAAAAACTGTTTTTAAAAAGAAAAGATCTTCAGACAACTATTAAGTTGGCGGTCCTCAACAATCTCCCAGTTTTTTCAAAAAGTATTAAACTGGATGTAATTCAGAAGACTAGAAAAAAATGAAACAAATAGTCTGACACCAACTTTGCAATCCAAATGGTGAAAGCTGCTGAATCGCTCGAGCACGAAGTAAGCATTGGTGATATAAATAAATCGCTGCACTGAAATTCCAACTTATGAAAATGTCAAAAATTTAGCAATTGTGTAAAAAGATGCTAATTCTTTTTTATGGACATTTAGAATTAAGTGGCTTGATCTATGGATATTTAACAGAAAACTATATAATAATTAATGAAAGTCTGAAGTTAAAGATGAATATTAACAATAAATCGTGGGTCATACATGCATGTACGGACACAAATAAATGATCACAACGTGGCGGAAATAAATCAACGAATAGTTTTATAAGTAACGATCCGATCATTCTGCTGCCAGTAAAACAGCGATAAGAATCTAATCAAAAGTTTCAATCCTCATATATATTATTTTCAGTTCGGGAAGCAACGGGAGAACCATATTTGAAAAAAATAGATATTGAATAAAAATGTACGCTGCTATTAACTTAAATTAAAATTTAAAGAACTCTCACAAAAACAGAAAGGTTGAGGAAGAACATAAAAAATGACTCTATTACAGATGGTATGATAACAGCGGAAATAAGAACAAGATTTTTTGGGAAAAGAAATATCAAACAAATTCAATACCTTACCAACAGAGTGATTAATTGGTGGTGATGATTTTGATCGCCTACTAAGTTCAATTGTGCTTTCTAAGTATAAAGAAAAGGCAAGTTTAAGTGAAGAACGTTCCGATGTTACATACCTTAGTAACATCAGGATTCATAGCGCATGCATTATAAAGGATAACATGAAATATTTATTAAAATACCTTTGTTGTTATGCAAAGAAGAAAAAACTTAACGAAAAATCTCAAGAATGGAAATGTAGGAAAAAAACTGACGCATAATTTTTTTCACTGTATCGAGCATTTGCTTGCTCCTTAAATCGATATGCTTCACTCAAACTGTAAGCATCTTGAACCGCCTTGTCCACTTTCGACAAGTCAGAATTACTTTCCATCAACACTAAAAATCATGATAAATAATGGGCCAATAATCTTCCCATACCTGACTATATCTAAATATTATCCGTCCGGCAACTTTCTTTACGAATAATTTTAAAAAAGAAAATGAGCTGAAAGAAAATGAAATTGCAAAAGCAATTCAGTCACAATTCCATACACTTCTTATAAGAACATGTCGCTGTCTTCCTCATCAATTGAGTTAAGGCTTCATCCATTCATCAATAACCTCAATGACATAAACATCCATCCCAAGCTTTCTACAACTTCCCTCGTAAACAACGAATCTTGATTCCAAGCAAAGTTGGCATAAGTCCAAAACAAGTTTCCCATCATTGTTTACTCATTGTGCAAAATTTCCATCCATCAATTTGTTTCTATCGATAGACAAGGATTTAGTAGTTAGCCGACCAGAACAGCTAGATTTTACGCTGCTTAGTAAGCGGGAAGGGGTCAGTCACGTTCACTTCATAATTAACCTCATATAGAGCACTTCCATCACTCCCATGGTCAATTCACTTCATCTCATTTACCCCTTTCTCTCCGTAATTCCGAAGAAAATACTTACGCCTGTTTACAAAAATTGTAAAACAAGGCCATTGAGTACGAGTCCAGAAAGGTACAGCAGGACTATGCAATGATATTTGTATGTATTGTATTGATTTAATTTTCGAAAGTATTCGAAATATCATGAACTAACATATAACAGAGTGAAAGGCAACAATGGCACCGTAAAAGGCAATCAAACATAAAGCAAACACACTGCAAATCCATCCAGATTTGGTTATATGTAATGCTTCTGTATATGCGTGCATCCATGTCCATATGAAGCAGTGCACGTTTAGCGTTTTCTGTGAATTTCAGTAGCTGCACAGATTTAGCAGATTCTCTTCAGTTTCAGATACCTTTTTTAGCGAGGCATTTCAATCTGATTGTAAAATACCTACCAATCAACACATTCTAATGACTTTTATGGTATCAAAGCTTCATTCCTCAGATTATCAGTTGTTGAATTTGATAAAACATTTCAAAAATGTTTGGAATTATTATATCGATATTTAGTTATGTGATTTTTTTCATGGATTCAGTGCTAGTGATTGAATGGTGAGGCAAGTTATTATTATTCTAGATAAATGTAGTATATTAAAACGTTCTGAACATAAAATTTTCTTACTCTTCAACGTTGACAGCTCGTTTATTTCAAAAATTGACTTTAATTTATTTAGATAAGTTGCAAACAGACAGAGTGGTTTTTGTCTAAAATATCATTGAACCGGTATTCGAAATCTTGTCTTGCTTGATTTGAACTCAAATGAAAGAAAATAATTAAGCGAGGATGAGTGTAGGAGATCGAATTAAACAAGGAGCAGTTATGAACCTCAAAAAGGAGAAAGGCGTCTATTGACATAAACTATGTGTTTGTTTGTCGTGAAATTTCTGTTTTTAGGAATTGGTACGAATAATAATTGCGATAAAGATTTTATTGATTGGCGGAGAAGTGATTCTTCGTCTACGTTACAAAGCAGTGATTGGAAATGTTCAAAAAAAAAAAATTGATCACTAGGTTATTCTTTTCTTTGTCGCTCTAGAGATCGCATAGAAAAATGCCACTCAACTGAATTGCTTCAACTTTGTCCGGCATCGAAGTCCTGAACTTTTAAATCCTTCGAGCGCTCCTTTCTCTTGAGGTCAGGTTATTTGAATTCCAATGTATCATCTTATAATTGGTCGAATAGAAGAATATTGCTCCTAGCTTTGGACGAGAAATCCTGTTTGCAACTTAACTAAATGATTTTAACTCTTTATATTGTGCGAGTTCGTTTATCATCCGGACCAAAAGATAATAGAGGATAAATAAATCAATCATTATTCATATGGAGACCAGATCGAAAGATAAGACAAATGAATTTACTAGTTATTTCAAGACACAAATACTTTGGTTATTTTAACAAATAAATTTGCAAATATATTTATAAGGGAATTATTCCGGCATCGTTAAACTTTAGAAGCAATATATATTGATATCGGTAATTGAATTTTTATACTTCATTTGCAAGTCCGTACTGAAAAATGAAAGCTTAGAAAAAATGTTTCCATCTCAGAACATTTTCTCGTTAAAAAACTGAAATGGGAAAAAGAAAAACTAACGCAAGTATAGCTCTAAAGATCTTTTTTGAAAATTTTTCCAAACAAGGAAGCATTATTAATAATATCAAATGTAAAATAGATAATAGCAGATAAGGATCTTGTTTGAATAATAGATGACAAGTATTTCAGAATGACATGCAATATTCATAGATTTCTGTCAGTGTCTGACATCGCTAAACCTTTCAAATTGATAAGTCAAACACTTTTTTGTCTTTTTTGCGCGAATAGTTAATTACTAAAGTAATCAAATACTTTCAATAATCAGTGATAATATATGCAATACAAATTTCATGTTTCATTTGATTTCATTTTCATGCTGTTACATTATTCTTAACTAAAGCAAGAAAAATTAAGCTGAAAAATTATAATAGATCTTACTGAAGTAGGCTTGTTATGATGATGTTAATATCATATGAAATTATTAACGTCAGAGAAATAACTTATTGACGGAATATTTTTGCAGTTATTATTAGTATTGTTGCTAGTCATATTGGCAGCATCCGGCAGCAAATTAGGCTGGTGGATTTGGTTAACGCTTATTCTACAGTTTATTAGCATGTCACTTATCATTTTCAGCCTGTACACAGAATCTGGTAAATTATTTTCAGCCAGAAAATGGATCATTTTCGTGAGTAATTTTAATCAAATTATAAGCATTAATCAATTAATGCTCAGCTTTTGATTGGATCGAAATTTATTCATCGCAATTAAAGATAGTGAAAAGCAATTAAATCCCTAATTTAAAAATATATTTGTTCTTTTATAGATCAAATTTTTTACTTTTCATGAGTATATAATGGTATAGTCTTGGATTTACATGACCTAGATTAACACTTTTTTTCGGATTCATCTGTGCACAGTGTTTTACTTCTCATCCTAAGTATAAAAAATATTGAAGTGAAATGAACCTAAGTGTTTCAATTGTCAAAATATAAGTCTCAAATCTATACATCTCTCCAAATTTTACCCTTTGCCTTCCAATTTTCATTCCAAATCAATATAAATTATTGCCTACCTCTTAGCAAATTTGATTACAACATCATCTAGCTGACAGGCTAAATTGAAGGCACATCTAAGATGCAATTGGCATAATACATGGAGACACACAAGTACAACAAAATGTTGACAATGAGAGCAGGGCCAAAAGAAGAATAATTTTACGTGCTCTGACTTTGGATTCAAAGAAGAAAGAAATGTTACAGGAAATATTCCACTCATTTATACCTGTTGCTGTCAACCTCATTGACACGATTGTAGTGTTTCCAAACTGGTTCGCCTTCATCATGCTTCATTCGGTGTTGCAGCGGTTATTTATTTTGATATTTTGGTAAATTTGGCTCTTTTTTATTTTAGTGAGATTAAATTACAAGGTAAAACAATATTCGTCTAATGGCATTTTGTTTCGTAAGTTTCAGGACCAACAATTAAAAACCTAAGTATGGTAATATGGCAGGAATGACTACTACTTAACCATCCCAACTATGACAAGTCATATCTGCTCACTCATAAACTGCCACTTAGTACAAAACTGCGGCAATCGTTACCAAAATAATATTTCACGTCAAAACTAAAATGCCGGCTTGACCGCTGCGCAATAACGTGCCTCCCCTCCTGAGGAGACAGCCAAAAATTGTTCCCCGGGTCTTGGACAAGGCCCTGTATATAGATTAGACACCGCCACCCATCTCTGTGAATATTCATTTCATTGAGCATCCAATGATCGATCAGTTGATAAAGTTAAAGTGCAGAGAAAAAAAGAACACTATCTCGTCCATGCATGATGGTTGGTGGATTTGTTACTTGTCTCTTCAAATTTCTGTTGTTGTCTTTCAGACATGGCGGCGATTGGTCGATTGATTGTTGTAACGGGAGTGAAAAATTTGGTGGCATTACATAAGGGAAGGCAAGTACCGTATTAAGCACGAAAGTAACTGCTGGTGATGACATGATGTGACGTGACATAAAGATGACGATTGTGGATGATAGATGACGGTAATCCGTGAGGAATGATGAAATGCGTGTATAAATCACATAGTTTCTTGATTCCACTGCATATCGTTTTGTAGAGAAGTTTTGAAGATGTCAGCTACGCGATCAAGATGTCGATGATGAGGACTATCATCTTCCTTTATCACATTCGTTTCCCCTTGAAAATACAAAAATTTGCACGTTTACAAATATTTCCAGGTATTCTTCTTTAGTCTAACAATAATAGATTGAGTAGATGGAGGAATTCTTTATAATATATGGATGTATAAAGGTGGCTCATCAGATGCCTGTTCTCCAAACGTACAACCCGGTGATTCAGTTGCTGTAAATCGTAGAGCAGATGGAATCCGTTGGTGTTGTCTTTCCGGATTCTATTTTACCAGCTTCCAGCAGCTATTCCTCATCCACATTCCCAACATATAATATTTTTTTTCTTTTTCCAGGTCAGTCCATCGATTTATCATGCAGTATTGTAATAATCTAGATATTTCTCCAATGAGTTAGCAGTTGACAATTTCGTATAATTTTTTGCTACAGTTTGGTACTAAATTGGCCACATAAAACAGACCAAGTTTGCACTTTTTTACACTGCTATGCTTTAGAAGTTATTTTTTGGTTACCAAGACATCGTGGTCAGTAAAAAAGCTAAAATTATTTTTTAAGCTGAAATTCCCGTCTTTCATAATATTTTGCACAAATAATTACAGATATATAATCGGCAAATCAACTACGATTATCAAAATTTACAAAAACAATATATCAGGTAAACAAAAACTAATTTGGAAATAAAATCACGTAAACAAAATATGATTGCTACACTATGTTCACGCAATTTTTTCGTAGCAGTGATCGGTGAAAGAATACTCAAACTTCGAAAAGTGGAAATGAATTCTAAAAATTATCAAATTCAATATACTAACATAACATATCAATCATTTTTGTAATTCAGGATACCTGTCTTTTTTCAGAATAATTTGAATAGAAAATTTGTCTAAAACATCTTTTTTTATTTCTGTATAAATTTTGAATTCGCCTGCAGTAATTATTTTCTTTTGATGTACATTTGGATTTAATGACGGGTATTTTGTAAATTTACGATATTGAACTATATGTCCTGCCTGTTTTAACTTAAAAAAACGTTATAAGTAGTTTTGTTGCAGTCTCACTTTTTCCCAAGAAATTTTGAAAAATAACTCAAAAATCTTTCAAGATTCTTTTAAAATATAATGAGACAAGGCGTATCGAAATATATTTCCGTAGAAAATAATTTTGCCAAGAGGCAAATTGTATAATTTTAATTTTTTTAAAAATTTATTCATGTTCACTTTTACGAACCATACGAAAATGCTTGAAAATCTTTAAAAAGATCAGTTGAGCGAAAATTAAGCTTTTTATGTTCAAATTCGACTGTAAACAGGAATCTGAATAGAAGAAACTTGATTTTATCATGATGGAAAAAAAAACAGTGGAAATGAAGAGTATTTTTCATTATTAGAAATAATGTCTTTAAAATCATATATATATTGGATGATACTAAATGCTACGATCATTCAGAATGCATTTATTAAAATACAATCAAAGTTGCGAGATTGCAAATTTTTCAGTTTTCAGCATAATATTGAGTGTTCGATATTAGTCTGCGATTGATTCTCCATCAAACAGATCCAGACAAATATTTATGGAAATGAGAAGTCGTTTGAATCTTCCAATTAAAAAAAAAGTTTACGAAATTCAAGAATAATTTCGCTGTGATCTTATTATTTTTCTTACCTTCGCAGTTTGCATCTCTGCTTCAGACAAGTGCCAACTAGATATTTATTACATTGTTATATCCAATGTTAGTTTAATAGCAAGGACTTTATAAAGGAAGAATAATATAACGATAGTTTGGTCGCATAGTATATTTGAAATTCCGAGAATTCCAAGAAATGCTAGTGATGAGAGATAACGGAATGTCGTAATGTATCACTTCATTAACTATAGAGTTATTTATATTTTAAAACGATGAAAATGAATTTTCACCATTATATAATTTTTGTGCCTTTCTATTTGTAAGGTTTTTTCCAAAGCGAAAATGAATCTATTTTGCAATCAGCGATTAGATGAAACTGTTTGTGAGGCACAACAATGAATGCTATTCTCGATTACATATCATAGACTGTAACGTCAGCTGAATATCTACATATTATCTGACTAGATAAGCATTTGATTCAGCATGTGATTATTTTATTATGAATATTCGGGAAAGTTTCAAAATTAACGAAGAATGTGATCTCATTGCAGCAATATGTAACAATAGTTACCATGGATTTGCAAAGGATTTAAAAGTGGAAGATATAATAATCTTGTGTGAGACGTGTTTCGAGCAGATTGCCTTTAATCAATTTCATTTTTTTATTCAAATTGAAGTCAAAGTTTAACTTTTCTTTGTTTGCTTGCCAACAAATGAGCGAATCTTTCGATCTTTCGATTTTTCAAACGCAACATTTGTATTCATGGCAGTAGCTTTATAACGTAGAAAGCAATCAGCAAAGACTCGAGCTGGAGAGATAAGATCGATCGCCTTCAACCGCAATCATAATGATCATCATCATCATCGTTATCATCTTCGCTATCGTCATCAGCCCACTAGTTGAAGGAAGAATGGGAGGAAGAGGAAGTACCAATGGACAGCTGTAACATTTGCTCAGCCACAGCGTTGTTCCTGAAGCTGCTACAACTGATAGCTGTGGTAATATCTAATCTTTGTCTTTATTTTTTTAAACTTCATCGTTTACTTGATGTGGTTTTGGTGGGAAGTTCTCAGTAAAGTCAATTAATTAAGCTAAAGTAGATTCATTTCGGATGCAAGTTTGAATTTCAAGGTCACTGTAAGAATAGAGAAAAAGAAACGAAATAATACTTAAATCTTTTAATAATTGAAACCAAATTTTATGCATTGTTTATTTCAAATTTGAATTGATTTGTATAGGAATATTTGCTATATCTAGACAATTATTGGAAATTGTATTTTACTCTTATTTGGAAACTGTAAAGGAAACAATTAATTGGTTTTTTTTTTTGTTTTTTGTTTTAAAAATTTTCGAATTTTCACATTCTTTGAGAATGTTAGGATTAGATTCAGATCATCAATTATTACGAGTTGATACCTTTATTTGCTTATTTTTTGCTGTGTTAGCTTATTTATTTTGCTGAGCAAGTGATATTTCGAAAATACATTGTAGTGAGTGATTCAAGAAGAAAAACTTGGAAAGCTTTTGATTGATATTTTGAAGAAAATATTGTTGAAATTGGGAAAAAGTTATGTGATTGGCCATAAGAGAGCTACAGAAAGACGAATTCACATAAGGAGACATGATATGACAGATCTTATACTGCGAATTTTTTATTTATGCAATATTTTCACATACACAATGCACTTAAATTTTTTTTTCTCCAACTTCAATTCTCAAGTCGTTTTTTCAACAAAAGCTAGTCTAGTAAAATTTTAAATAAAATGCTTTTCAACGGGGTAAGGATGAACGACAGAATTTTAGCTTGTGGCATATAATCGTTAAGGATCAAGACAAGCAAGCCTTCGGCTTTTAAGCAATGTCAGCTGAAGGATTTTGGTTATTTGATGGCTTGGAAGAGGAACCATATGGCCTTTTACCGCTTGTTAATTTATCTGGAAAAGGTGGGCCAACGTCCACGAAATTTGTCGAAAGAATCGGCTCATATCAATGGTATTTGAATGACGAAACACCTACCATCATTGTCAGTTTTTATCATTTCTTATAAATAAAAAACTTGATTTGGAAGAAATAAGTTTGTTGTTACTCAATTAGAAATTAGCTAATTTCTAATTTACCGCATGCGTGATATTTACAGAACAATTTTTTCAGTTTTCCCTCTATCTTTTTCTTGAAAGCAAGTCACAACTTTTATATATTATGATTTAATAAATTACAAATATATATTGCAAGAAAAAGACTTATTTATCAAATTCTTTGAACGTAAAACTCCATTAAAACTTCAATTAATTTTATAGAAGTTCTGATTTTACAATGAATGATGCCATCTTTCAATATCCGATTAGACTGCTGGTGATTCAGTCATGATTAACGACTAAAACTTAAAGCTCATTTTTATTTAGATGCCCGGTATGCCTTTGGAATCTTTCTACTGGGCAGGTGGCAAATTACAACAAGATCACGGTGTGATTATATACGATGTTAATCACTTAAAAGTTTGCTTTTTATCCATTGAAAGAGCATAAGAGATTTAAATAGAATCTATGTTTAAATTTTGTATTTTTTTAATACATATAAGAACCTTTATATTTGCAAGAATCAGTTAACAGGAGCTTTACTCTTGTTATTTATGAGGCATCACTGAAGTTTATTGTCTTTCAACTTTACAAATCATGGATTCTTCCTAGCCACTGTTCAAAAAACATAATTTTTGGCTTGAAACCAACTTTACTGTTATTGATAGAAGATTTGCTGGATTGATAGAAAGCTGCTAATTTGACAATTAGATTACAGATCAAGATGAAATCGGCACTCCACCTGAAAATGCCAGTAGTGCGTCATATCCTATAGTTGTTTATTAATGGAAGCGTTAAGTTTTAATCAACTTATATCAATGTCCTGCAGATTCCAACTGGTCCCTTAGATACAGCGATATTAGCTGCACATTATACAACAACAAAAGCGAAGAAACCAATTAATTTCAATGACTACAACTTTATCACCGATGCTGTAAACTTGCAAAAATTGTTCGCTTTTGCGCAGGAAGCTGGTGATGGATTGTTTCGAATTGATGCAGAACGAGTGGGGAAAACCGTTTTATTAACGAGGTAATTAGCATAGAGAGAGTCACTTCTAAAACCGCTAAACGGATCTGAATTAAATTTTTGTCTACTTCAATTTTTTATGATTCTATTAATTAATAACAGGGCTCATTTTGATCGAATTTCATCAAAAGCATTTTTATAAACTAATAGCTCTATATTAAAATAATTTCACTTGCTAATTTTCTGAGCTCATTTTAGAACTACGATCAGTATATTATAAAGTAATATGATGGCATTGTTTATAAGCCTGTTTTTTCATTTTTTTTCTACAGCAATAATTCGTGACAAAAAGTTCAATTATTGGTAAAAAAAAAAAATGGAAAAAAAATTAGAAATAGAATCTGTCCTCCTTCTCTAGAAATTCTTCTGTTTTTAAAAAATTTCCAAATTTAAAGTTTTGTGCAACTTTATATTAGAGCTAGCTATAACGACAGCATTTTTTAGGATGGAAGCATCAGATCTCATGGAAATTGGTCATGTAACATTTGATCAAGCACTGAAACGAAAAATGACGAAAGCGAGATCAAAGTTCACTAGTGGTCCATTTTTCCAGCTCATTTCTTATCAATTTGGCCAATTCAAATTACTGGTACGATTCGAAGTTGACTGCGCTGATTATGCTGCTGTGAAAATGCAAAGGTAAGAATTTTACAGTTTTGCTGGGTTTATTTCAGTATTGCAATTATTTTATTCATGAAAAAATTAAATTTGACCTGAGAATAGAAACAACAAATAAACTTTCAAGGATAGATTGCAAGAGATTGCACTAAGAAAGAAACTTCAAAATTTGAAGTTTCACCTTTTAAAAACTTTAAACCTGGTTCTTTCATACGTCTTACTTTTAATTTCAATGATCTAATAATCTCCCAGAAATCTTTCATTTTCTTTATCGATTTAAAATTATGATGATATGAAAATTAAAAATAAGAAGATTTTTCATCTAGTTTTAGCACAAGGATTATTCTAAGATATCCTGAAAATTTTTAAAAGCAGTGTTTTTAAGAGCTGTAAGCTAAGTAAATATTTATTTAAGAACATATCTTACCAAGCTCTCTATCCTCCAATTTGGATATGCAAAATCCCTATCCTCCAATCTGGAAAATTTCGAAACTATAAATTAAAATTGCAAAATTCTAAATCAACCAATATACAAGCTGAACAAAAATGTTGATGAAGAAAATAGTGAATGAAATGAATGCGTTTTTCTAGGTTGAAAAAAATTTACGAAATATATGTTTTAATCCATTTGGTCGTTGAATCATTCATGTTGCAGCGACAACCATTTGGAGAAAGAAGG
Source organism: Onchocerca lupi (assembly GCA_028564675.1). Taxonomy (NCBI): domain Eukaryota; kingdom Metazoa; phylum Nematoda; class Chromadorea; order Rhabditida; family Onchocercidae; genus Onchocerca; species Onchocerca lupi. The sequence goes on along the minus strand of JAOVVO010000089.1, from coordinate 146,354 downwards.
CGAGTCGGAGCCAAAAAAAGAGAAGTTCAATGAAAATAATGTAATTTCATATATGGAATTTGGTGAAGTGCCACGGAATATTCCGTTACAACTGTTGACAACTTATCCACAAGGTGCTGGATTTCCATTCTTCACATGGGCACAAATGTTTTTCACTGCTGCAGATCAGGTTTGTAAATCAATTATGAGCGAAACAGGCTGTGAGAATAATAAATCCAACATCACGATTTTACACAAATTTGAATAACGTCTGAATAAGAAATATATTGCGATATTGAGCTGAAATATTTATAAAATAAACCTTCTGTAGGAGATTGTCGGCTGGTTCAAAGGAAATGGCGATTTTGGAAAACCAGCACTGAACGCTCTATCGGACATTTCTAAACTAATTAAACCATTGCCCTACGTGGTACTGTCAAAAGTTCATGACTGCTTAGATAAAATTGCAAAATTCTTGATAAAAAATGATCCTGAATTCAAATGTGCTTTGATATGGAAAGGTAAAAATCATCTAGAAATTTATGCTAAAACGAGTACCACTGGGGCTGTTTCACCTGGAGTAAAAGAATTGATGAAGACACAATGCAGAGAGCTGGATGAATCAGAAGAATGAAAGAAGGATATGCACGTGATAAAATTTTAAAAATTCATTCATGAATTTTATATATATTGAAAATATGTTTAAAATTTATATATTGGAAAGGAAATTGTGCTGAAAATTAAAAATGACATTTTTTATAGCATATTCGAATTAAACATAATGCATCGAAACCTTGAACGAATGTTTTGTCTTCGCATAATCCGAAGAAGATTTAAGGTTTTCAAACTGATTTAAGTTTATAGATTCATCTCATCATCCTTCACTATTTTTTATGATGTCAAGCGAGTTGCAACATACTCGAAATTATTCCTGAAATGGATCAAGCATAAAAACAAACTTTTTTTTCGTAAACTAGAGATTGAGTTTTTCGATTCCTACATTCCAATATCGAATGATTCAAAATGGATTTATATTAAGAATTGTTGACTTATCAACATTTTGATTACATCGTATTGAGGAACATCATAGTTTATTTACATAGATGCTTTTTCATCACTATTTGAAATCCGTCAGAATTAAAACAACTTGTACATATACGAATTTGAGGTGATATACGAATTTATTAATTCATTTTTAAATCCGAGAAATATCAGAATTATAAATAACTCAAGTCATATCACAATCTTGACATAATTAAGCCAAAGAAAATTAAAAAAACATGTTCTTATTAATATCCGTTAGTGAAGAGAAGCAAAAAAAAAAAGATTTATGCAGTACCATGGCAATCAAAATCTATGTACAATTATTTGTAAAGTAGTTAAAAAAAAAAAGAAAAAACTCCTAAAATAAGAAACTCCTAAAATTTGTGCACTAATTTTCCCATTGAAAATTGAAAAAAGTTAAATAAATCACTCAGATATCTCAAAAATCACTTCATTTTCACCAAAATATGTATTTATTGTTTTCTATACATGTGTAAATCCTTTACACTTCCAATAATCTAAAATTGTTATAAAACAGCTGGCATCAATTTACTAATTTTATTCCATTTGAACCCTTACTTTTATATTTGCCGTCCCCAGATTCATTTCTAGGCTGATATCGTAATAGTAACAAAGTTTTCTTCAATTAATTATTTCTTTCCATCACATCTTGATACATTATTATAATTTATAAACCACTTTTCATTCATAATTATGGATCTAAATTTTACTACATGTCTATATAATTATATTAACATTGCTTAACCGTATGAAAGTTAAAAATTGAAATGATTTCTTGCAGAATAATAACTGTTACTTAATTCAGACCGAAATCAACTGGTTTGAAAATGAAATTGATTCAGTATTGAAATTCAAATGAATGGATCATGACCATGTCACTTTTTTGTTGCTTGGCAATTTTTTCAAAAATACAAATTTTGTCGAAATCATATGTATAGATGATGATCAGATGAGATGAAATTATTGCATTGTTTTTAATCGATAGCTTTCATTGCGGTTGATTGCATTAATACTAACAGTGGTGCTATAAGAATGGGTGAGTTTTTGTATGTTTTAGCTTTAAAATTTGAAATTTTTTGATATTTTAGAAAAAATATATCAGAATACATGATGAGTCTGCATCTTGTTCCGATTACTTATTTAATCAAATAAGTAAAATTAGTAAACAAAAAACGAAGTGAAACGATATGCGAAGTTTATAGGCAAATTCTGTGTCATATTGTTTTTATCGATGAATATATTTTGCATTTTCAAAAATACTTTCACAGTTGCATGGGTAAGTTATACTAATCTTTCTTATAACAGAAAAAAAATTGAGAAAAATTAAGATAAGGAAAATTCTTTGTATAGCACGTCCTTATACTAGGCAATATTTACCTCTACGTTTCTCATTTCTAAACTGTATTAGAAAGCATCGCTTTAACTACTGGTCAGGAAATTGATGCCAACTGTTCTGCAAAAGTTTTAGATTATTGTAGTAATTGCAAAGAATGCAAAATACTTGCATCTTTTATCAGTATTAATGATTTCAATGCAATTTAGGTCAATAATATGATGTCAAAAATCGAGGATGGCAGAATGCAAAAATTAGATGAACTACATCAGAAAATCAAATCAAAATATTATCAAGAATTTTTAAACTCAATGTGTAAATAGTATTTATTTTCAACAATATAATCCCACAGCGTCACAAATTTCTTCATCAGATCAAGATATCATCTGATGAATAGTCGAAGACGCGCTGCATGAATAATAATACGATTCCTTTCATGAAGCATATCATGGTGATTGCTACTCATAAATGTTTAAAATATTCAGGAATACGTTCCACAATGCTTTTTGCATTTATAAACATTGCATTTTCTCATCGAAGTAGTTAAAGAGATTGAGCTCAGGATTCCCAATGGCGCACAGTATAGATAAAGTAGCATTTACTTTTATAATTATAAAAACTAATCAGTGATAACCCCAAAAATATAGCTATAAAGAAAAAAGAACGTCGAAAACGGCAAATCGAAGAACCAGCATATTTGGGAGCTACTCGAATATTTACAAAACTTGACAATACTGTTGCCAGTATGATAACAACTGTGGCAATTCATGAGTTGAATGATATGAATGTGTTTGTTCATTTTTCATCAATCACTAACAAGCTTCGAAATATATATATCATTAATTTAATTATATCATTTTCTCTATATGATAATTAGAAAATTCCTTTGGAAAAAGAAAAAGAATGCACAGCAAAATAATTCTGAGCTTGAAGTATCACTGAGACTAAATCAGTATTGATTTATTAGGATAATAATGATCATGGCAGGAAACATGAATAAATTTGCTTTAAATGCAAGAAAGAGAGGAAGCCAACATTTGAAATTTCAGAGAATTTTTCGTTTCAGTTTCATTTTTTTGTTTTTAGTTATATCGCAACAAAATTAAATTGCTTGAAATATGCTGCAAAAACTATTCAGATGATCAACAACCAAACTGATAATGGCAGCATGTTTGTCGTCTCATTCATTCAATTATGTTTTGAAGCACTTTTTATTAATTATTAATCAATCTATTGTTATTTCATATGAATAAAGATAAAAAAAGTGATTTTTGCAGAATATGGATTTTCATGTTGATTATTTACTGGATGTTAATACCAGTATTCATTTGGATTGCAATTATTTTATTCATGTGGAAAAATCTTCGATACCACTGGCGTAAAATAATCATACCGTTGGCAACTGCGGTAAGCTATCATAAAAACCTTGACAAAACAATATTACTCGAAATATTGCAGCAAGTTTTTTTTTGAGATATATTTTTTTTCTTTTTATTAAAGTATCTTAAACGAACGTGCACATTTTAGAAGCATTGTGAGGTAAGCGGTAATCTATTAAATGCGAGGAACGAAATTATAACAATGCCAGCATGGGATGGTTAGTTGATTTTTCACAAAAAGCTATCCAGTATTTCGATGTATTTTTTTCATTGAAGTTATTTCATTTGTAATTAATTAATTTAATATCATTTCGGACTTCGTAAAAATACTTTCATCAAGAAGATTTTTCTTTGAATTTTTCTTGTCATTGGTTTTGAAAGAAAATATTTTCTGCATGTGTTCCGTCTCTAAGAATATCAGTACCAAGAATTGCTACGAGGAAATGTACCATCCAATTGCTCCGTTGGCATTGATGGTTTAGCAGATTTGAAGTTATAGTCAAGAAGATTTTGAGATAGCATAAATATAAAAAGCAAAAAGTTGTTACCAGAAGCATTAATGAATTGATTACTGATTGGCAAATCTTTTGAATGAAATTCCTATGTAGAGATACGGAGAAAAAAAATATACTTTGGCAGTAGTATTCCTAACAAAAAAGCAAATGTTTTCCGAAATCAAAAATTATATGCTTATCGAAATTAGCCATGAACAAATTATCTACGCATTTTGATAATTTGTTTTAAGTAAAATTATTTTTTTTTAAAATCATTCTCATCTGTTTCCAACTATCTTTAGTATTATTGGGATTTTTATCACCAAGAATTAAACAACAATGAAACTATAAGCTAAACAAAATAATCAATCTGAAATAATTTTTTTTTTGTCGTATGAAGCCTTTTTTTTATTATTTTTTTGTTTTCTAAATGATATATTGAACCACTTTTTAGAATTCCTTCATATAATTTTTCCCATCATTCTATATCTTCTTGAATATAAAATTTTCCTGAAATTTTCGCAAAATGATTTATAGTGATTTTTTTTTTATCATCATTGAAGTAACTTCATGCGACAAGAAATATAAAAAAATATTGACATCACAAAGTTGATTTGACTTCAAGTACAAATCTATGATGTTACTTTATAATAACATAATTTCAATTCCTTTTACATCCTGAAAATTTTGTCAGATAAAAAATAAACACAGCACATGACTGCAAAATTAGTTTACAAATTCTCAAATCATCCTAAAGACTTCATCGTCACATGTTAATAGTTTACAATATTATTTTGAAATATATTTGGGCATATATGAATTGTCTCGATTTACTGCATTATTCCAGGGTACTGTTATTAAAACCATTGTTAGAATTGAGTCTGAAGAAGGATGAAAATATAAATTAAGATGAATATGAAATTAATAACTTGAACTAATAGAAAATGAAATAAAAGCTGATCTGATTTATTTTGCATTGTTTTATATTTTCAGCATTATATTCAATGTTGTTACTTTCCGGTAAATTATTTTAAAAGAAATATGAAATGACCTTAGATATCATAGAATAACTGTAGATTCCATTTAGGTATTCTGGAAGCTCGTTTCGAACAGACCACCCAATCAGAACATGATGAAATTGACTGGTCATCGGAAGAAAATCCAGCTGAAATGCAGGATGAGAAAAAATAAAGGAAGAGTGTCAAACAGTGAAATGATAATACATATATTAAATTGGCAAAAAAAAAAAAAAAAAAAATTATTCGATAATTTTATTTTCGAACATTTCATTTAGAAGCCAATTATAGATTCTTTTAGCATATTTTCTACATATGAATTTTTTAGAGAAAAGATTATTCCATGAGTGAATTGGGATATGCTTGCAGGAGATTGTGCCATTCCCGCAAATATATCGCATCAGTTGCATTACCTTGAATTGCGAAAATATTTTTTTCCTTTTTTAATTATAAATTTCTTCCTATTGTTGCGCTGGATAGAACAATTCAAAATTGGAAAGAATGGAATTTCCGGTGCGAAACAAAGATAGCAAGTGAATTAATTCATTATAATGCATTAGTTGTGAAAATTAAGTACTTTGATTTCAGATTCCTAAATTGGACTTTTGAACTAAAAAAGAATTTCAATTTAGAATCCCATATCTTCTTATTTGGATATTTTCTAATGCTTGAATTATTTTATAATCGATGTTGAATAATAAAACTGATGCAATAATGATTGCGACTATCATTTTGCTTATATATTTCAAGATGTTTGTACGAATTTCTTGCGATCCGAAATTAAAAATTTTGATGCAATATTTGAGTATCTCGGATCTGCACCATTTTCACATAAAACTAAACATTTACGGTGATTAATCCTACTAAACCTCATTCATATAATTTCGACAGCATTTTGGAAAATTCATGGTTTTAAGTGTAGTAGAGGAAATTTATTATCTCAACAAAACATCTTTCTTGCATCATAAATTTCAATCAGCCCTTTCTGATCATTTTCGAACTTCCGAATTTTGTGGAGTATTTTTACTTAAGCGATAAAGTTACAATGAGATATCAAATTGATGTTAGATGTTTTAGACAATTCAGCAATTCCTAAAATATCGCTTCTAGTCAAATATTATTTTGCTACTAAAAGAACAAAAATAAAATAGACACTAACAAGATTCGGCCTTTTCTTTTCCTGTTTTGAATTCATTTATGGTAAGTTAAAAAAAAATTAGTCCCTTGCTTTTCTTTTGATGGAAATTATGCTTTGCATATAAATCGTACGATAGCTGGGAATTACTTGGGCTCAATATTAATTAGAATTGCAAAGCATTTGACTAAGTGTTACAAAAGAAAATTTTTTTATAGCTGGAAATGTAACATTATAATTTATTTTGCCTTCAAAATAAGCAAACTTTGAGCCAACTTATAAGCAAATTCAAATATTCATTCTAAATTACTCAATCCATATGAAAACATATTCATTCGTTTATAAATGAAACATGCTGGAATAAGCCACGATCAATTTCTTTCATTTACAGGTAATTAGAAATTGCTATTTCGTATGGAAGATATATAAAGTCTAACTTAGTTAAATAATCAACCGCATTAAGAAGGACTTTTTGTTATGCTTATGTTTTGTTAAATATTTTTATTGTCTTAAAAACAAAACAACAAAAACATTCAGTATATGGCTTCATCTGATTTCACAAATTCCATATTTTTTGGTGGAAAAGGAAGGCAAGAGAAGTTAATTTTCCTTTTGAACATTACATCCACTCCATGTTAATAGAATTTTTTACATAACATGATTTTTGAATAAATTCAACCATCTGAAACTAAGCGCTATTCTTAAAATTTGATTTGATCTTCTCAAATGTCATACCTCATAAAAGCCTTTCAACTTTTATTCGATTCTGTAAATACTCGGTTTTACTAATTTCCAAAAAAAAGTTTTTCAGAATCAGTTTAAATTAAATTTCAAAATTAGTGACAAAAACATCTCAAAGATTACCGATTATCTATATTATTTATTTGGAATAATTTCGTCAATCTTTATTGTTTTACCTTATTTTTAGTCTCCTTTTCTAAAAATTCCTTTCCAAGAAATTATTATGTAATAAGCGAATCCATACAGTGCCAATATGATACCGTATGTAATTGCTGGCAAAAACAATTCCGAAGCTATAAAATTAAAAAATCTATGTAGGAGAAATCTTGGCTGAAAATGATAGTTACTGGATTACCGCCATTGGATATCAACTTTCACACTTACAAATAATGTAGCATATATGAGAGTTTAACAAAGGTAGTATCACCTTTTTCACTATCTCGTTTAAGGACGTAGATTCGATAGAAGAATACAAATGAAGTTAATATAGCTGACGTTATCTATAATTTTTGTATTATGGTGAAGCATAATTTTCTAAAACTATTATATGAAATATTTCTAATTTCCATGAACATTTTCAAATATTGAATTTTGGTGAAATTTTGCAAGAAATAGAAATAAAACTGAAAGAACTACATTTGAATTCTTTTTTTTAATATTTCAAAACTAATGAGTTGTCAAGATTTATTTTAAAAAACTGCGATTTTTATCATCAACTAACAATCATTCCAATGAGCGGTGTAATAAATAGTTTTCGTTCGGTTGTAACAGCGAACACAGTAATGATTGAAACAATCAGAAGCACAATAATAAGAAAAAAATTTGGGATTGAATCTAGCGTGAATCCATAATCATTGAGGCCACGTATACAAATTACCATCGTTGCAATCAAGAACAACACTAATAATACGTACATCCATATCTTGAGTTGTGTTCATTTTGAAGACGCTTTAGTTTAATATGAATTTCCATGTTTTTTCAATTTCACATTTATTTTTATTAATTAATCTGACGGAATTTTTCTTTTTAATGCCATCTATAGAAAAAAATTTGATAGTTCATATTTCACTAAATTGTATTATTGCGAAGAGCAATATCACTTTGACTTTTATTTTTTAGCAGAGTATGAATTTTGCAAATAACTTACTATAATCGGTAAAAAAAACAGTTTTTTGATTTTGTTATTCTTCTTCACTTCATCAAGATGTTGATTTTTTAACATTTTTCTTCAAAGAATTTTTTTTCTGAAAATTTTACTTTCCTCTTTTTCAAAAAGTTCTGTAATTCAGCTTCTATCGTTCAAAATCCTGCGAAGCAAGTCTTTTCGTTACATTGACCGTTGATGCAAAACGACTCCTCCTCGTAAATAATATAACAAATCACCAATTTTTGTCAATGAATTTTGAAATAATGAAAGCAGTTAAAAATTAACACAATTTTATATATTTTTCGCTTCCGATTCGTTTTGAACGAATTCTATTTTTTTCACAATATATCATAAACAGAATTATGCTCAATTTATACACGAATAAAATATGCAAATTTCAGCATATATAAATAGTGAGAAGTATTGAAAGTTGCATTCATTTCTTTTTTATTTTAGCAACTAGTCGACTCGCATGACTTTCTCTTCCACAGGTAAAATACTTCCTTTCGTGGGCATTGACGATTCTCGTTGATCTTTCACTGAAGTTATCCATTCATTTGTATGTTCGTTGGTTTGCAGGTAAACTGTGGGTCTTAATTACTACTATCGTTTGTTTGTTAGATATAATCGAGCTAATCGATGGACAAACTCCTATCATGAAACCGATAAAGCGACGTTATAAATTAATTCCGTTTTATGATGATGATATAAAAATCAGCGATCCTAGTAAGCCTGTAAGATTTTTTAAAAGATCTTGAAAAATGAGTATTTTTCTGTCTAGAAGTTCAGTTTTATCTAATTCATTAATAGAAAAATCAAAGATAAAAAATTGCATCCATCACTTAACCTTTCCTTCACTGAACTTTTTAAGATGTTCTAGGATTGAACAACCGAGAAGTTAAACTAAGAAACTTTTCGATTATTAACAAAGCTTGTAATAGTCTAATAAATTCCAATTAAATTTTGTGGGACACTCAGTGATGGATCGGAATCACTATTGCTTCATCTGTTTAGTGCATCTAGGCAATTTACAAATGATTCTTTGCAAATTGAAAAATCAAAAAAGTGTATAGTTTCTTGAGTTCAATAATAAACTGATTTAAACTGATTATTTCAATTCACATCCTAAATTACTCTTAGTTCAAAAAAATTTTGATCAAGTAATAATTCATTTATGAACCAAAATAATAGCTTTATTTAAAGTATTTTAATTTATTTAGTAACTGACCAATATTTTACTTACTGCAGTAATTGACTAACAAACTACTTATTATAGCAAGAGACTAATGATGCAAACTAGCACTATTAATAACTCTAATCACAACTGTCTGTTGACGGTGTCATTTAAATTTATAGACTATAATATTTCAAAACAGACACTAAGATGAAAGATTATTTTGCCATTAATAAGCAGAACGTAAACATTTCTTTTACGACCTGGCTTTCTTTTTTTCATATCACATTCAAAAACTTCACTGTTTTAGACATAAGTTTGCTTGATTAAATTTTCGTCTTATTTTTATAAATTCATAAATGATTTGATTAACAGGCTCTGATCCAAGATCTTTTATTACTAAGCCATGTGTTAAATAATACGGCAGACACGGTTTTTGGCTCCAAAGATATAGTCCGCGATTTATTGACATTTTTCGCCGATTTAGATCAAATTATGATGTTAGCATATTTTTCTTTAAAGAGAAAGAAAGCATGAATGAATAATTTTGGATTGCATCTTCAAAAGATTAAAAATGATTTCTAAAGTAACAGTCGGAGAATTTAAAGAACATTGAACAAATTTTTTGCAGACAGTGGTTATTTTTATTTCTGATATGTTCGAGCTTTTTTCACGCGGCTGCATGCGCTTGCATTGGTTGCTGCGCATGTTATGTTTTCAAAAATGAAATTCGAAATACTCTTAAGGTAAAATTTGAACAGCAAAAATACGTGAGTTATATGGAGGTTTAGATTGGTTGAGACTGAACTTGGAAAAAAAATCTTTATAATTATACAATTAATGAAATAATAGTTCTAATAATTTCAGTTTGCAAAGCAACAACCTAAATCATCTGATCAGCCACCAGGAGCCAACAATGCACCAGATGGAGAATTACCCGCTCTACCACCATTGCAGACTTTCCAAAAAGGTAATACACACGCAAAAGCAATCGATGATTGATTTCGAATTTATCGTGAGCACGATTAATCATCTGTATGTTTTACGTATCAATGAACTGTAGCAAACTTAAAAAACGATTCTCAAAAAATTTTGAAAATCATTTTCAAATTTACCAAAATTTTTAAATTTCTGATCTTTATTCATTACCTCTGAATGCTCTTTTTTTCTTTTAGCTAGTAATATACCAAATACACCAACTTGATTATTTGGCAAGTGAAATCTGACAACATCGGTTTGTTTTTAAGCAGCTTAAGATCTATTTTTCTATTTTGAAACTAACAGTCGCAGTATTTAGAAAATAAAAGGAAAATTTCCAAAAAAAGATTCAAATTGAAAAAATTTTTCGTAGATTTAAAAATCGTATTCTAGCAATGAAAAATTTCGGGACTGAAGCAATAATAGGTTTTAAAAAAAGCGAAACGCAAAGTTTCCGAAATTTGAAAGTGAAAATTACAATTTCCTGAATTGCAACAAATTCTGTAATTTTTTGATTGATTAATTTTTTTGATTTTATGGAGATTAAAAACTAAATAAGCGTTAATGAAAAAAAAAATTAAGGACTGATTTCTGATATTTATAGTCCGTTATTTGAGAAAAAATGGAATAACTTCAACCGAATTATATATTTTGAAGGCAAATGAAATCAGAAAAAAACGTTTCTTTGGTTATGAATTTAAGCTTTTGTCAAATTCAGATTATTTTATGTATAAACAAAATTTGAATGTATTTATGCATCGATAACAAAAGACAATGTGAAATGTCAAAATTATCCGAATTCAGAATTGAGGTTTTGGACTTTTTAGAAATTGTTTGTCAATTTCGAAACTTTTTTGAATGATGGTAAGCAAAAAAAGTGTTAATTTCCAATTGAGATCACAGAATGCAAAACTGAGCCATATTCAGGGTCACAAGATAAAACAGGCAACTATTTACTAAGCAGTTGAATGCAAATAAGTTAGTCTCAGTACTGACGTCCGAAATCACTGTTTGAACGACGTTTTACAAATATTCTTTTCGGGTTGCTTGCATCATCAAAACTTGATTTCGAACTCTGAAATCTTGCGAAAAATTAATTTTAAAGTGCACAAATATATTTAACATTGGAAATTGCAAAAAGATACTCCTGCCATAATCAAAGAGCTTATGTTTTCATAGAAATGATATATATTTAGGCTGACACATCAATTTGCACTGTTTTTTTCATCCTTTTTTTTACGGGATTTCTGTTGTTCGCAATTTTCCCACTGATGCAATTCGTTTTCGTTTTGGAATTTTCGGCAAAATAAGGAGTTAGCTAACGTTATCTATTATTTCTTCAAATCTCTTAAAAAAGAAAGTGCTAGTAATGGTATACTGAAAAAAGTAAAACAAAAAAAAAAGGAATAGAAAAAGAATTCGGGTTTCTGAATGACTATAAAATATCATTTATTCTACGATGACTTTTAAGGCTTAATTTATTCTTCTGGGCAACGAAATTACTGATACTACATAGACAATATTTATCACGAATCCTCATATAATAAGTGAGCAATTTAAATGATAATATCTATTTAACAATAATGCAACGCAAACATTCGTACCTCTTTTCTTGTAAAAATTTCGGATATGCATCTCGATTGCGATGAACTTCCTAAACATAGTGATGTTTTGAGCAGCGATCCAACAGAATCTTTTTCATTCCTGAATTAGGGATCACTTTGATGCATTTAAACAATCTGAATTTATTCCTCATAATATGAGATTACTGAAGAAGGGTAGAACTGAATTCTAATACTTTGGGTAAATTATCAGCAGTAAAGCAAAGTGTCATCAAGAGTTTTTCTTCTGCAGTTCCAATTGAATAACACTCACTAATCAATACTATTTCAAAACATTTCAAAAATAAAAGTATACCGTGCTGCACGAGCGATTTTAGTTACTTTGATAGCATTCAGATAGGCAGATACCGTAAGATGAAAAAATCGGCAGAAATCTGTTACGAGAAGATCGAAATCCGGATTGAACTGGATTGAATGAATCAACTGCGATTTTGAGTCTGAATATATTAAAGTTCAATGCATCTTGTGATGCTACTTAAAATGACACATGACATTTCCGTCTGGCAGCAAGCCAGGGATTTTATCGGTTCTGCTTATCGGCATTTTTAATTTGTTATTCAGTAATAACGGGAAATAAATTTTATACGATATAATAATACCATGCAAAGTAAATTAAATGAGTGAGTGTAATAGAAAGAATCGGAAGAACAATAGATTTCTGATTAATCAGGAATCATCTGGAAGCAAACTAGCTGGATTTGAAAAGAAGGTTTTCCTTAACAATTCATATTTTTCAAACTTATCTAGTAAATCATTTTTTGAGTCTTCAAATATTAATGATAGCTTAAACAAATTTTTTGTTATCGTATTGCTCAGCAATATTTATTACCTGATAAATTAAAATCTCTCTCATCGTTTTCCAAATTACCATTGACAAGTTCATCCAACTGATCCAAAATCTCATCTCCAAACGATGTCCAAGGACCAGCTTCAAATTCCATCTGCAATCTATACTTTTATTTCTAAGATAAGCAAATATTTCCCTCCTAGTTTGACTTGATAGTTCGGTAGACACATAACATTAAGAGATATCAGTATTAATTTCTTGATCAATATTATACATTTATTTCAGGCAACAAAACTTTTGCAAAATTTCATAAAATATTCTACATTTCTCAATTTGACAGTAGCACGGCCTTCCAGAATTACAACAAAACGAAATGCTGGTTCATTCATGCAGTATATAGGTACCGTTTCACGTTGCTTTGCCGAATAACCTGTTATTCGTGGTGAGTAGGACATATCAATCTGCAAGACAGTAAAATTCAACAGAAAGCAATCGTACCTTCAATGGTAAATGCAAGAAATTTTTAAAATTTTTTCAATATGCATGAAAAGTGAAACTCCAGCAGAATGATAGTAATGAAATACAAAAATTAACTTCTTGTTTCAGATTAACATCGCTAGCAAGCAAACTTTTTACCTGTTTGATACTACGCTTGAGCAAATGAGCCAAAGCTCGCGGTTCCACGTACTCATCACTGAATATTACGTGATGTTGTTGCAAGAAATGTATTGTCATCTGTTCCATATGTACCGATAATTCTTTACTGCATTCTTCACTTGTTAGAATTTTGGTGAAACCTGGTTCCTAAAATTTTAATCTGCCCAATAAATGATTTCGCTAAATAGCATATGTCGCATTAGTTGTGATTGTTCTTTTCCTTTTAAAAAAAGAATTACAAATATGATTACAAAAATTACCAATCGATTACAAATTTGTTATTTTTTCACCACTATCAGTTATGCTTTACATACCGAGTAGTTACAAATACTGAGTAGTTATTAGAATGGAAGTCTACTATTCACCTTAACATGTTTTCTTCTTGATCTATATGTATTATCAATAACTGAATCACTTTCATCAATAATTTCTGCTTGCAAAATTTCCTCTACAATATCTTCTAGCGTCACAATACCAAGTAGATTGTTTGTCTGTCGATTTATTTTCCGATTGTATATATTGGGTACATTTTCAACAATAGCCAAGTGATAGTTACCCTGTAAATTTGAAAAACCGGATTGTTATAATTTAAATCAGTGTACTTTCAACAGATTTGTTTTGAAAATGCATAAAAAATGATAAATGAATAATTTAGATAAATTTCAATTAAGATAACTTGCTGCTTTGAATTCATCAAGCATAGAATGCAACGGCTTGTTTGCTTTTACAAATCGTAATGGATATTGATTAAATTCACAAATTGTTTTGACGGTGAAATTATCACGTGGATCGATCAGAGCCAAATCCTTTACCATGAGGAGAGCTTTGATGTTGTTCCGATCGTCATCCTGAGTATATTCAGAATAACTTGAATTGCTCTATCATTAAAATGATAAAAATTCACTAATGAAATTCATACTAATAAAGATTTATTTAAATTGTAATAGAAGGAAATCAAAATAACAAAAATTAGTGAAATAAAGTAAATTGAATATCTGAAAAAGGAATAAAGTAGTAAATAAAGTGAGCAAAATTGGTTGATTTTTAATATCTTTAACATCTTTTTGCTGACTCTCTCATTTAAGATTATGAAGAAAAAATTATAAAAATATCGAAGTATGAACGAAACCTTGAACTAGAAAGTAAGGAAACTATAAAATAGAGATAGTTAGGAATTCACAAGGTAGGAAAGGGATTCAATTGAAAACAATACATATGAATAAAATGTTCTTTCTTGGTCATCGTGACAAACGAATTTTCTTCCATGAATCGTTAAAATATCTTAACTAACTGCATAGATCGGTATTCTGGAATAGCCACGTCTCATAATTTCGACAATTGCTGTTGCATCGATGACCATATCTTCTGGTAACATGAATACGTCCTGTTATATAAATATCTTAATGAGATTTAATTTTTTTTTTCCAAATGATCTCCTAAGAAGATTTCAAATGTTGTCCTGGAATATAGCGAAACACGATTTGAATCAAAATTACAATGCTAATTAAAGAATTAAAGATGCAAAAGAATGAGTACTTAGGTTCCAGTGACCGAAATTAATATTCAGCTGAAATACCTCAATTTTAGTTAGTACATCACCCACAGTTTTCTCGCTTATTTCCATAGCACCAACAGCTATTTTCAATTCAGCTGCTAATTCTTGATTCTCTTCGCATGCAGTCATTTTCATCAAATTTATCAGCCTTAACTTCATATCAGTTATTTCATCTATTCAATGATGATATTTCAATATAATAATGTGCAACACCTTCCAAAAATTCAGTGATGAGAAATAATATATTATTTTTCGCTCAAATTAAGTGATAACGCCGTAGACTGCAAGGCATTTCATGTGTAACGAAACTCCGTGTAAGTAATAATCTGAGATTAGACGCTAGTTTAGACTTGAAATATTTAGCCCCAAGCATTTCCTCGACAAATCAAATTATTAGAAATATTACTCACTTGCACCGGTCGTATACTGGAGTATCTTCACCCAAGAAAATATCCAGAATTTTGCTGATCAGATATGAGAGAGGAAATGTGAGAATCATAAATGCTCGCGTTAACCAAATTGTATACGCGCCAACTGCCAAGCCCTTCCTGATGACTTTTTTTTTTAAATTTTAGATGAATATTTTGACAGAAAATTCAATTAGAGCAATATTAAGGTCTTTTCAATTTTCTCATTTCTTTTCGCTCTGACAATATTGTGCATTATGACAATAATTTGCGAACAATTTCTGATTCAAAATCAAAATTTATGGCTGTAATTAGAAATTTTTCAAAGGAAACAATTCGTAAATCCTAATATCTGAAATTATAGCCTACATACTCAGCACAATACCATTCTTCATTTTCGGAAACTACTCATATCATTTCTATATATGATGCTAAATGAGATGTTTGCGCTTTATGGATCTATAAAAAGACATTTTCTTTAACGTTTTATGGATCTATTAAAATCTATCTTCATCACAGACTCCCGCGAAATTAATTTCTTTATCAATATTAAGACCATAAAAATTGCATCAATGATTTCAATTCCAATATTTAATTTTATAAAAAATTAATGTGCCCATTTGCCTCTTTTTTCATCCGCATTAATAAATTTTTTTTACTGGCTCAATAACTTCTACTGCTTACAACTCCGCCAAGTTTGTAACTGGCTCATCAAATTGACACCCATTTGTCATGAATATTTTACTTTTTTTGAAAATTCATTTTCCGTACTAATCACTACCAAGCAACTATTACTACTTGATCAATTCCTTAACTGCTTTCTAACCATATCATTTTTTGCTTATTTCTTAATGAATACTTCTGCTACCATCTTCACTGCAAAAATTAGTATGATTTGATTATTTCCAAAATTTGGTGAGTCAGTGCTTCATTATTTCATTATCTATGCAATCGAGCAAAATAAATCAGTGAGTTCCAAAAATATGCTGCACAATTCTTTATATTAAAAGTTTCATACTTATAATATAATATAGAAGGATTTGTCTTAGAAGTTGCGTGAAATTTCTTTTTTTTTTGCAATTTATTTTGGCTAATGATTAGTGAACAGCAGCCTTAAGGCCTTTGACATTCATTACAGCTTATAGAAGTAATGAAGTGCGCTGCTGTAAACGTCAATAGTCGAAATATGTTTTATAATTTATTTCATCTAATATTGTATTTCATTTCATCTAACTTGATCTTCGTCAGGAAAGTTGACCTTTGCTAATCAAATCAGTACTAGCCGAACCACTATGAAAATTATAAAAAATTGCTTTGTATCAAAAAATTTAAGTATTCGAGATTAAAATTCAAAACAACTTGGATGTTATAATTCAAAGCAGAAATGTTTTAAACTGTAATGATCAGTACTTCCTTCTCCTCCATCACCACCAAGAAGACCTGTTTGTGAAACTGCTTGCATGCTATTAATTCGTTTTTAAGAAAAACAAACGAATAAAACAGGTGATATCTAAAACTAACTTGACGCAGATACTTTGTGGGATGATTTCGCCGATCACGACGATTCCGATGGATGAAAGAATAAATGCAACCATTCCAGTGGTCATATCCTCGAACAATATTGATATTGCTGCATTCACCACTACATTCATGATTAATATTGTACATAACAGATAGTTACCTGACTGTCGTACCGGTAGTATAGTTTCTGCATATTTCCGCTCCGTTTTTGAACCTAAAATCGAAGTAATATTTTCCTGAATTAAATTATTGCTTTGCTTCTTTTCTTTCACAAATCAGTTAATTATATGATGGCATATGGTGTATAATTATGATATTTTTTGGATTAAATTTATTTTTACTCATTGAATTGACAAATTATTTGAAACAGCCCGTTTGTTTAATTAAAGATTTTTGAAAAAGACATTCATCATTAATAGTCATGTCTTTTTTGAAAATCTATAGCTAAAACCTTTTCGTAATTAAACTATCTTAAGAGAAGAGATTAAATTTAGTTTAATTCGATAAATCATAACATTAGTTTTGTATGTTTATAAGAAATAATTAGATCAAGAAATTAAAAATCAAATTATTGAAATTTTTCTTGGTACTAAGAGCTCCAGTTTTATATATTATCTATCACATGCATGAATATTTTATTATTGAAAGCACGCAATCATTACTGCTATATGTAAAACTGCCTTTTCAGAGGTTTATACCAAAATAGAGACACTCATCTAATGCTACTTTATTAAATATCATAAGGAAAATGAATCAAAAATTACCACATTTTTGTATAAGCATTAGTTCCTGCGGTGAAAGAGCCATAAGGCCTAAATTAAGGCCTGAAAATAAAGCAGACAGACAAAAAAGTACAAAAATGATACTGATTTGGAGATATCCAGGTAAATAATATATGCGAGTTGGCGTTTCCGTAACTATTGAATTACGTGATTCATCCATCTAAATTTTGCAGTTACATGAACATATAGAAGAATGAAAAAATCTGCCAAATATTAGAATACAAAAGAGCAGAATATGAATGATTTCAATAAAAATCGCCCACTGTAACCAAATTAATTTAGCAATTACATGAACATATGGAAGAATATCACCAGCATGCATTTGAACACATAAATTTCAAATCTATAGCTGGAAGACAGCTTCGTTACTTATTCCAAATATGGATGCTGAAGTAACGAAATAAAAAAGTGAGACAAATTTAAAATGCTCATACCATAATCATATCTTCTTCCTCTTCGCTTGATTCCTTACTCGTTCGTTCCTTATAGCAAATGTGATATGGCTCATCTGACCTAAAACTTATTATCCATCTGGAAATATGTATATTATTAATCTGAAAAGTGACCTGGAAATAATGGATAAAATTCCATAGCTCTCGAATATTCAGAGATAAAAGAAAATCGATTGAACGTACTTGGCGAAATATGCAACAAAATCGAGTCGTTTGACAGTTTGAATGAGAAATTCAGAGCGAGAAATGTTTATCACCGGATTAAAGCAATTGTCTGTCGTAAGTGATATGATGCCGATTTTATCAAGATGATAACCGAACATTACAATACGTACTTCTGAATCTGGGTAAATTATTGTAGCACCAGACTCACTGAAACGATAAAAACTGAGTTATAAGTAGAATAGAAATAATATCGTATTCAATGTCAAATTATGTTAATTCCATTTTTGTTGTTATCATTTGATATCTTATTTCCCATATTCTGATAAAAAAAATATCACTGAATAGAATAAAAGTGTTTGTTTCGCTCAACCAAAATTCTTTTTAAAATTGCAAAACTCATTTTTTAGGAGGATCTCAGTGTCGTGTTGGTCCTAATAAGGTTGGTTATTTTGGTGTTTTGCAGGCTTTGTTTGATGGTTTTAAGTTGTTGAAAAAAGAGCAGTTGTTGCTTTGTTTTTCTTCTTGATTTTCTTTTTTGTTTATGCCTGTTTGTAGTTTTGTTTTGATGGTTTTTGTTGTTTTATGAATGTTTTGTATTTATAAGATAAGATTATTCAAACTTACGAATAGCTTATTGAAGTACTTTTGTTTGGTATATTGACAACTCGTATGCCCGAAACGTACGGTCTCACTACGTATGTTACAAATTCAATTTCAACTTCCTAAAATAAAAGAGTTGCAAAAATTAGGAAAAAGTGAAGAATAGAATAAAAAGAAAGCAAATAATGAGAAAAGTGAAAAACCAATAATTAATTAAATTACTATGCTTATTGTAAACTGAAAAATCAGCATCTATTCAAAATGACCTGTTGTTGAAAGGAATCGCTGTTCAATCCTCTTGTATTAAGCATGAAGAAAGCAATCAGAATAATTGTGAATGCTATCGTCATCACAGCCATTTTCCAATTCCCTTTGAACGATGATTGCAAATAGCGAAAGGCAAATGATTTCACTGATAAAACTGAGTCGTTTAGTTGTATACCATCTGAATCACAGATTTTTTATAGGAAAAAATTAGTTTTTCAATCAATGTGAACTAATAGAAAGCAACAGCATTATTGATTAAAATTATTGCTTCTTGAAAATGAATGAACTCTATCAACATAAATTTCATAGATAACATATGTCATGTGCTCATAGAACCTATGATAAAAACAATAAAATTAGCTATAAATAATACTGACGATCGTTTCACAATCCATGATTGAATTAATGACTGAAACGACTTTTCAGAGTTTTAATCAAGCAAAACACCGGTCGCAGATCGCTCTGAGATTAAACCGAAACACTGCCCGGACCAGCAGCACAGACTAAATATCAAAATTCATTTCCCACGTTTGTCGTTTTATACGATCCTGAAGAGTGGGAACTTTGTCTAATGTAACGTCAATATTTCAATTCTTCTGCGCAATATGACTTAATCAATTAAAATGAAATAAGACGATCAGTTTTTGAATAAAAACTAATGTATGTCTGAAAAGAGATTGTAATTACAAAGGACAGAATCAATAAATTATTAATCGGTAGACTAGATGAAAGAAAAAAAATGTTCTAATTACAAAGCAATATTATATCAAAAGAATAATAATCATCCAGCTGATAAATTAATTTTACAAAGGCAAAATAAGCAAAACAGGGCAATTAAGAATTTTCACTATTCGTGATACCATTTTAAATGTTTCTTGAAGAATTTTGTTACTAGATTTCACTCTAATGAGGATGTTAAGAAATAATAGTTGCGAAAAAGTAATTGCAAAAGATTCTTAAATTTCATAATTTGCAGGAAAACTTTGGAATTTATAATACCATAATTAACAAGTATGGAATTATGATTTGAACCATTTTCTTATTTGCATCTTTACTTGAGTCTTATAATGAATTTGCTTGTTGTTTCCTTATTGAATATTTTCAGCTTAAATATTAGACCATGAATTTTTGATAATAAACATATTTCGTTACTTTCTTTTCGCAAAGAGATGCCTAAAGAGAGAGTCTCTTTTTTGAAATTCTGCAAAATATTTCGAAAATGAACTGAACTTAGAGGCATAATTGCTTAGCATTATCGAATGTATCAATCAAAAAACAATATTTTGTAATGAAAGTGTCATATTAATTGTCATAATTTATGTCAAGGAATAAGTATATCGAGTGGTTTCTAAGTTGGGAAAGTGAAATCTTGCTTTCTTTTATTGCGAATAAAATTTTCTCATTAGCATTCTAGAACATGAAGTTTAGAATCCATAAAAGATCAGACTCACCACAATTTTATTGGAGAAACTTTTAAAATTTTGCAAAAATGAAAAGGATTAGGAATTTTGCAATTACATTTTTATTCATAAAAATGAAGGCAAAAAGCAAATGCACCGCTCACCTTTCGGTTCCTTCTGTCATCGCTGTTGTCATTTCGAAGAGATGATGGTATGTACACAACAGTATGCCATCGTTTTCCTCGTTATCGAACGAAGACGTGTGTATGCACATCGATAGAAATCAGAAACTGGTCAACTATTTATTTCCCGTTTAAAAAGAACCAGTTTTTGGTATGAATTGATGTGAAGAATGATTAATAGGGTCTTTCAAGCAAAAATGATATTTCCAATCTTGCAAATGTTTTATAAATTTTCATGAATCCTGTAGATTATCTGTTTAAATTCAAATATTGAGAAGATGGGAGAATCTAAATTCGCAAGTCGAAAATTGGATAGATAAGTAATCTTCTGAATACAATTATTAAATATAAACGATATTCAACAGTTAAAGTGGTTGAAATTGGAAAATGAACTATTTTGATATTATTATGCAGAAAATATATGCGAAATTATTACGCATTTCAATCAGATCTCAAAAAAATTTTTTTATCACTGACATACAATTCTACTTGATAAATTTTAATCGAGTAAAAATTGCGTTACTAGCTATGGCATTAAGCAAAATTTCGAATTTTTGATCGAATGATAACCATTGAACAGCTTACCAGTGAGAACATCACTTTATTTAGTAAAGACATGGTTGCTCAACTTGGAATCAGATGACTTTGAAGATTGGCCCAAACGAAATAATAAATACATTATGAAAAAAAGAAACTGGAACTAATAATTATTTTTAAAGAAACCTAGAAATCTTTTATCTTACCCTACTTGAATCAAATTTGAAAACTTTGGGAAATTACATTATCAGAAGAAAATATATTGCAATTTGAACAGATGTAAGAATAAGAAGAGTTTTACTAATGCGGAATCCAAGCCATATGTGCATATGAGTTTCAAACGACATCATTAAAGAATTAGAAAACAATAAGAGAAATTCTTCGATCTAAACAGATTTCACTCTTCATTGATCACAGTAATAGTAATAATTACTATAAAATACTGATTTTTTCTGCGAAATTAATAATAATAATTATGCAGTAATTTTACTATTAAAATAATTTTAATAACTCAAAGCAGATTTTTTTTCATGTGAATAAAACTGTCATTATTTCAGCAAATTTTTTCTTTTATCTGTCAATTAGTACAGAACAACTATTTTTTTTATTTCAAAATCTACACCTAACTGTATAACTTTCATTCTTTGGTTTAATATGCAAAATTTATCAATTCCATTCTCAGATTTGTTTCACAAACAAAATATATGAGGATTATTTCAGATAGCTAAATTTTTATTTAAAAATAAATATTTTTTTTCATCATTTTAGAGAATAACACTTCATGGCTGTTAAAATCAGCATTCATGCGTAAATGCCAAATTAATAAAAATTATAATCAATTGAAGTTCAACAAAGAGTAAGAAAATGACATAAAAAAATGAAATGATGCGAAAGCGATTGAATGGAATAGTGCCATCAACGTAAAATTGCTAATTTATTTTTTTCACACAATCCCAATGTCATCTAAATTGAAAGTTCTTGTCTCAAAGAAAAAAAAAAAATCAAAAGATATTTGGTATATTTATTGAACTATTTTCCCCATGCAATGATGAAACTAAAAGAATTTTTAATTTTTCTAGTCAGATTATTAAATAGCTCACTATAAATTACGTTATAGGAGAAAAGAAATAAATGAATAAACAAGCGGATTTTACTGATGAAATAGTAGCAAGTGAAAGGTACTTGAAAAAGCTAAACAATTATGTTTTGCTCTGAAGCAGTTTTAAGAGCTTCAGTTTTTATGTCGTCTAATTATTTTACACTGTCATCTCGTTCACTGTGTTTATTTTTAATTCGGTGCTATTTTGACATAATGATTTAAAGAATGCGACACTCAGAGATAGCAGCATCAAATTTCTGAAGCTTATCAATTGCTTATCAGGGTGATAATAGTTGCAAAAACTACTATCACTATTATCAGCAGTTACCATAGCCGTTTTGTTTTATTTATATTTCGCATTATTGGTTTCGTCCGATTCGCACAATTCTCAGAATCATTCCACTCTCATTTGTGACAGTTTTCTGCAATAGATCAGCAAATAGTCATTTTAATATTTATTTAACGAGAGCGTATTTTTCATGTTATGATGGTAGAATGCAAAGGAATGTCAGTACTTATCATTCTTCTGAAATTCGAATTATTCCGTACTCACACTCAATCTTTATTTTCGAATGAAAACGTACTGATTAAAGTTAACATGGATGATTTAATTTTTTTTTTTTCTAGGATTATGGCACTGCTTTGAAGACAAGACTACCTTAGAATGTAAATCAAATGGTCAAATATGATTTACATTGATGAATGACTGTAATTATGTAGCTTATATCAATCAGTTTTTGCAAGAAATGATTTCGTAAGAGAAGTCATTGCAATTTGCAAGAATTGAAGATTTTAAATGCGAGAAGCTGAATTTCGAATTCCAAATTAAAATTGAATTTGTTTCTATTCGATTAATAAAGACTGAATAGAGAAATTAAAGCTTTCGTCTCATAGATCACAAAATTTTTTCATTATGACTTGAATAGAAGCAATGCGCAGTTAACTAATATTTCTGGTTCTCTTAAATAGAAAATAAAAAAGTGGATCTTAAAGCAGAAAAGTGATTTTTGACCGCACAAAACAAAATTCTTTCCGTTTTTTTCAATTAACTAATATGAATTGAATTCTGTAGCCACATGCAAAGCATAATGATATATTCACATGCACACATACACACATACATATATAGGTAGAAACATATAGATACATACACATACCCATACACAGATATCGTAATGCTATTACAACGATAATTGACCATTAGTCGCTTTATCTTATCAAAAATGATATGCTAGGGATGGGTGAATTTAATTCAACAGATATCTGGAAACAAAAACGAGTGCTCGGCTCGTAGAAAAAGTTGCAGCAATTTTTCCTGATTTCTCTGAGCCATTATTTAAGTTCTCATCACTCAATTTATGATTTTATTGAAAGTAGACGACTATTGAACCTTTGAAGTTTTGTGATTCTAAGAAATATCCTCCAAAAAAGTATTTATCAATTCAATTCCTTTTTTTCCTATTTTTTGCAATTATCTCGCATTTGGCAGTTTCACTGAAAAGCCGAAACCAAATCTCTATGCATAATGTCATATCGAATAACTCACAGTCAATTTTGAATCAAATTACATTATTTTTGTTTCTTTATATAATAAAGTCAATTAGACAAACACTTAATTAGTCATTAATTGTCATAATAGAAAGTAAAAAAGTTTTAATACGAGAATAAAGACAGAGTAATACAAAGTGATTGGACAGCTTGATCAAAGGGAAGAGGTCAGCTGGGAAACAGTTGTGAAGCAGAAGCTAATTGCTGCAACAACAGAATAAGAAAGGAGAAAAGAACATGTCAAGAATCGTAGTTGGAATCCGTTCATTTATTCCTTCATGGTTCGAGTGCATCAGAATATGAATCCAGAAGTAGCATAAATATCCGTGAATATGAAGAGATCGACAAGATCAAACGATACGACAGAATCTGTGTCTCAATAAAGAAACAGGATCTAATGCTCAACAAATAGTTTGAAAAAGCAAAATAGAACTGAGAAAGTTTGAAAGCAGAAAACAAACAACACAACCAGTCAATTTATAAATACAGTAAGCTTAGACTTCCTGTTTTTATAAAATTATTGTATATTTAAATCAGGTTCGATTTTTTCTGACAATTCAGCTGTAGTAAAGGCATGGAAAACGCTATATTTATGATTTGTTTTTCTTTTTCTTTTTTTTTCATAAAGTCAATTTTTCCGTCTATTTTTCGTTATCACTATTGCTTATCAACGTGTATAGGACCCGTGTTCTTGGATTGATTTAGACTGTAAAATTTTTTAGCTGAACGATTCTGTTTCGGGCATTCCAGGGAGAAATTCGTTCAAAATTCCTTAAAGATAAGGCATTTAAAAAAAAAAATTTCCGGATGAACTTGTCCCTTTGTTTTCTTTATTAATGAATCAGAGCAAGAACTTTTCTATGAATTTAAGTGAGAAACTTCAACTTATGGCAGTTAGACTGGTTCCGTTTGCATTTAGCTTTTTGACTATATATCGGGAAAAAACTTTGTTGCAACAATAACTTTTTTGCAATCGTTTTGTTACTTAGATTTTTATTTTTGGCTGAAAAGGAATGCTTCTTGATTTTTGATTTATGAAAAATCAATTTCATTGAGTTTAGTTGAGCCTTTTGTATTAATCCAGTTCGGATGAAGTTTATTTATGCAATTTATACATGCTCTCCACTTCCCCACTGCAATTTTCGGTCTAAAAAAATTTTTAGGACATTTACAAAGAAAGTGTAATGAAAAAAGTATTCATCTAATGTAACAATGTGATATTAATTAAACTAGTTTCTCAAAAATTTCTCCCCTCTCCGCAAATTGGTAAAATTTAACTTTTAGCATGGCGAATGAAGAAAATCCTTTTCGAGTAAGGCATATAACATTTGTTTGCATGTGTAGGAATTGAGCACATTTACCACATTCTTCTCAATTCCACTTTGCGACTTTTGTTATGAAATGTCTTTGACATTTCATAGCTTTTTAATTTCGCTTGTTATTTTCATGCTTGTTTTTCATAGCGATCTATGCCAAAATATTTGACAAAAAAATTGGGCATTTTTTTGATATCTTTAGCAAAAACTTAGCGCAATGCGCAAATATCGCCAATGATTCATTAATTTGACATAATTTTGACAAATTTACATACCATATAGAATGATTTCAGCCTTACTCTCTTCCATTCAAAACCTCTCCATGCAGAAATAGAACCTCCTCGGAAATAAAAAACTTCCAAAATTGCAATATCCATTAGACTTCTCTTCTTAATCAATTTGAAAATAACTGAAATTTGGAAACTGTCCTTACCGATAATGTGAATCTGTCGGACTAAAATAAATTATAAAGCTCGGCAGATTTTGTTAGTTTCTGTGAGACTGTCTGTTTTATGATGAAATTATTGAAAATAGAAGAACTGCTTTTGCCACTCATCTGTGCTAAATAGCATTCTTTATATTTATTCGACATTAAATGTGTAGCTAATAACGTGAAAGGTAAAAAGTCTGTGGGAACAGGATTTTGGAAAATATGTTAATTTAAATTTAAATTGTTCAAGGACAGTGCAATGATCATATTCTTGTAAATGCTCTTGTGTAAATGCAAATGTGCTCTTGGAACATATTTTAGCGAATGTTTATTTATTTATTTATTTTGAAATTTAATTGATAAATAATCTGAATCACCAATTGACAACGGTGATTTGATGAAATGCAACTTCTGAACCAATTAGGTATTCGAAATTTATTCGTTTCAATTTTAGAAAATAAACACAGGTGACATGTTTTAATTTCTTTCGTTAATATTTTAAAGTATGTTGCTAGAAATGTTTGAACTTCTAGTCATGCTAGAAATTCAATGCACGACAAAAGAAAAAAAAAATAATGAAATTTATTAGCAAACAGAAGTCTAAACGAAATTATCAACAAAAATTGGAATTGATCCTAAAAACTTGCTTGCAACTTATTTATTATTATTATATCGAGTTTATATAATTTCAATTTAACAGTATTTGAATTACACCCTTAAATAAGTGCTCTGTTTAATAAATGAACATTGACCGACTCGACTAAGCAGCTGTACAAATGGTTGATTTAATTCTTAATTCTGATATACGAATAATTTGATTAATCTTTATGATTTCAATGCTCAGAACGAAGAATCTTAAGAGAATGATGAATTTAGTTGCTAAAAAAAATGCGGGATGTGACAGGAATGAGAGAATGATAGCTGAACTTAACCACTTGTTTTGAGAATTTATATCAAATTTTTCTTTTTTCCTGTTTCTCATATTGAGTATTGAATTTATGTTCGGTCAAACTGCACATTGAGATTGTTTGAAAAGTAAACAGAAGTGGAAGAAGTTAACTTTTTTCGTATTAAAAAATGGAAAACGTATGAACTACTCAAATTCGCAACCGATCACACATTTTCAACTGTGTGGAATGTTTCATCGTTAAACCAACATTCATTGTTGTTATCATCAATGAGTTCCCATGAACTTTGAATTTGCTGTGTATAGAAGAAATGGGCTATTTTTTTAAACTAAATAAAGTTCCCAAAAAAAAAAAAAAAATGGAAAAATAACAAGAAAATCAACTAAAAAAATTAACTGGAACTGACAAAGAACTTAAACTAACAATTTGCAACATCAATTGAAAAAGTTCACATAAAAATAGAATAAATCGCAATATAATGTAATTTCTTGGAAAGCCAGAAGGTTTATGTTAAGTTAAATGAGTAGGTCGGAGAAATCTTGAAGCATTTCGACAAAAGTTATACCTAAAATCTAAGTTCTTAGCAATAGACAATTTCGATACCTTAATTGTAAGATAACGTCAATTGCCAAAATAACGCAAGAAATTACTTAGATTAAGACTGATATTCGAAGTTTTATTAACTTATTAAAGTGAATCAATTGGGAAAGAAAAAGGAACGAATATACGAAGAAACGAACCATTTTTAGTTCGACAACATATGCTGATGGGATTTTTTGAACAATGATCTGGAAATTCTGTGCTGAAATATTCAAGTGCATCTGACGGATTAATTCACAAAAATATTTGATTTAATTTGTAGAAATGTTACGAATAAGATTAACATTTAGTATTGCAAATTTTTTGTACCGGGTAAAATTTGAATATATTCAATCAAAAAATTTAGAATATAGAATAAAAATAGATTCTTGAGTTCTCTGTTCATGCATGACAAGACTGATAAACTGATTCCCGAATTTTGGATCGTTTAATTATACTATCATTCATTATAATACATAATAAAATAATAATAGATAAGAGAGAAAACAAGATTAACAGAAATTCAGAAATACTCATGAAAAGTCAGAACCAATTAAGAACTATAGTTCCAAACCAAAATTGCAGTTCTTTATTAAAATATTTCTAATAACAGTGAAAGTTATAAGCACGATAATCGATGCAAATGATCGCATTTCCAGATTCCCCTCTGAGAACTTGGTTGAGAGTGCCGTCTTGATGAAGGGTGCCGTCGTCGTATGTGCAGTAATTTATGATCTATGGCTGAAGCAAAGCGCCTTCGTAACTTCGTTTCGGAATACGGCGATTTTCCTGCGAATGAAAGAAATTAAAATGACTGATTGAAATTCTATTAACTAGAAAATAACATATCATAATCAGGGAATCGCAAAACTATCTCATCTTTAAAAAAAATTATGTATCGGTAAAGTGGACGATCTCGAAGTTTTATCAAGGATGAAAATAAAAATGAGTAATTATATTTGCAATTCCATAAAGAGAAAGATTTCGATATTCAACGCTACTGAAATATTCGTGTTTGAAATACTTTTGGAACTTTGTCTTTTTCTTTTCTACATTGTTGTGTTTGTGTCACAATGAAATTGATTTTTTGTCAAAAAAATGAAATCAGATAAGATCATCAGATTCAGTTAAAAATGACAATTAAGCTGATTTTATTTAAAAAATAAGAAAATGGCTGAACAATGCGCACTGCGTCCACTCAATATGTTCTGTGATAGTGGCACAACTATCGAAAGAAATTTGAGAACACATTCTTTGATTTCAACTCTAATCGTTCAACCATTTATTTAAATCAAATCGAAAAATACGTTTAAGAACTTATTACGAAATAAACTGCTGTCCTTAAACATCTCAGAAAAAAAGTTTGTGGAAGTATTTGTTTTGGACATGATTCGAAAAAATTTATCTGCATATCTGGAGCCAAGTTTCAGTATTATCAAAATAAGATTCCCAAAGTTTAATATCATTGAATGTTTTAATATAATCGATATTCAATGCAGGAAAATGATGTTCTAAATGAAGGATTTTGACAAGATATTTAAAAAATGGAGTTTTTTGTTGGGAATTAATTATACCATACTGTTGAAAAAGATATTCAATAATTTCATATGTTAAACCGTCTTGGGAACGTTTTTTCAGTTATGAAAAATTGCTTAATTGATGTATGTGGAATTAACCATACGTAATCATAATTATTCGAATTAATTAGTTATATAATTATTATTATTTGACTATGCATGCTGCTAACCATGTAATCAAATCATTAGTGATGCACAAATATTGAAATCTGAAATGATTTCTGCTATACATAAAAAATAAAGTTATTGATACTTGTGGAAATTTGATAAATTAACCTTCAAGATGGAAAACGGCATAAGCATCCTGCAGCTTTTTCCTAACAATTTGCAGCATATTCTGTACATGCTTTACTCGATGTAAGAGTCTCCGAAGTCGCCGTGACTGCTTTTCACTTTTCAGATCTTTTTCTAGAACCTGCAATTATCGATACGAATTTGTGCTTAGATTCATCTATGGAAATAAAAATGTAAACGTTCGTTGTGGCTTCTTGTCACAATGTTTCAAGTTCATCATTGACTGATTTGAAATTTTGATGACACGTTGCATTCAATTAGGCGCGTGTTTTTATATAGATAAGGTGCGTGTTTAAGAACTTCCGGAGATTTAAGATTTCGAATAAACGAATATTCACATTTTTATATCTATAGACTAGCTGGATCAGTCATGGAAGCGTGACCTGATCAAGCTAGTTGCTAATAAAACAGAGTGGAAGTTAAAGTGGCATGTTAAGTGAAGCAGAAAATAATTTTGTTCGCGTGAAAAATCACTCAACAAAATCGGAAATGTTCTTTAATTTAAAGCTGAGAACTGGCAGAACTATAAGCTGATGACTATTCTATATATACCATTCATCAATTTTTGTTATTGTTCACTATCAAATTCCAGAAGAACGTTACTATCTCTTTCTATCTTGTTTTTAACCTTTTGATTAATAAACCTATTATTCCAATATGCGTTCAATATATACGTTCACAAATAATAAGAAAATTAGACATTAGTTAGCTGAAAATTGCCTTGTTATTTCTTTATATCAGCTAAATAACTCCATTTTTTGAGGATTAAATTGAACGTTTTAGAAATATTCTTGTTATTGACCTGTAAACGATGTCGCAGAGCTGGTAAACGAAGCCAGTATCGTAATGCAGTCCATTTATTGAAATCCTGCTGCATTCGATACTTTTCCCAACGTGCACTCAGGATGGCCAGTTTTTTCCGAAACTCTTCTATTGACAGCGAATTCTGATCCTCATTCAGAAACTGCAAGTTAAGGAACAAATTAAATCTTTATTACTGCTTATTTTATTCAAAATTACTTCTACTTGAAAAATTTGTCTCTGGGAAAACATTTGACCAACTAATATAACCGAACTAATTGTACAACTTGAATGCATTCAAGTAATTTCTTTCATTTAAACGTACATGAACTATTTCTCCTTCACCTACCTTCAGTTTTTTGCCTATCCTTCTTCATTATTTTAACATTTACTTTAACAAACATCCATTCATAATTCAAAATAATTCGTTTTGAAAACCATCGGAAATAAATTCATAAAGTATTCAAGACCAAGCATTTAAAACTGTACTTTTTCAGTATCTCTTTTTAAGGCAGAACCATCGATGGCAGTATTCTGCCACGATTCTGGTTGCATCATTTTCAAGGCATCCTCTACTTCACGAACCACTGCTGCTTCGCACTAAAATTATTTTCTATTTCGAAAACTTTAACAATTTCTCCAAAAATGACTTGTTCCGCATTATTCTCCAAATTCCATTTCAATAAACCAGCCATTTTGATATGAAATTAAACATCACCTTATCTTCGTCCTCAGCAAGCTTAGCCTGCTCGTTGTGCTCAATTATCACTCGCCGATTGCTGTTTTGCAGCTTCTGTTCTGCTGTACAAATATAGCATGGCTGGAATTTCAGACGAATAAATGTCTTTTATTGCGAGTTTCGTTCGATTTGCTTAAAAAATCAGCAATACTTTTTATGACCACACTTGAACCTATAAAATAGTACTTCTTAATCCAGAAATCGAAAAAGACATCGCTTAATCAAACTATCGGCGAATGAAGACAGCAATTTCAGAAAAAAGCCTGGCAGTTCTTGTCACAGAAATAATCCGCAAGGCAATATATTTCTCAGCTGCAAACAGATACTTCACTGCTGCAACTCTTCTCCATTGTAGTTTATGAATGTTTTCAGCAAAAAATTGTCTTACCATGTCGGGCATAATTAATTCATGTTTTTTACGAAATAATACAGCATCAGTAGTTCGCGAAATCCACAGAATTGTAGACAACAGCATATACTGCCATGCCACAAATTTCATTTATGAAGAAAGTATCCTGCAGAATGTTTGGCTCATTTTTGATCTCTAACAAAATAAAGTTAAACATGAAAATCCGGAAACACCAGTTGATCGATCACAAAATATGAACAGATAAAATCACTTGAATATGTCTTCTGATTTCTACTTCCAACAAAAACAAATAATGAAAAACACTGCAATAATATAGTTTTTAATTATAATAATGTTATAGTTGAAAAGGTTTTGTTAATGGATAGAAACGAATTCTACAAAATGAAAAAAGGAACTCATCATTGAAAAACATTTATTATTATGAACTCTCTGGTTTTTTCGTATTTGCTAAATATCATGGATCGAATATATCTTATTCGATAATATTTGCAAGTGGAAATGGGCACCGTGCAGAAACATTCAAGAAATAATTTAAAATCATTCCCACTAATATTAGATCTTAAACCCACAATCAATGAAGTGCAAATTATAAATCAAGCTAGAAATTTGAAAAATACAATATTCCTTTATTTCTTAGTGAAAATTGCTTCTGTAATTATGACAAATTTATATGTATTTGCAAAATTTTATATATTTTTGCAATTTTATATTTCTTTGCATGTATCTTTCACCTCTATTCCCATACTTCCATTACCATGAGTACCCCTCTTTACGTAGTATAGCCAGGTTTTCTATTAATAATCCATCTTTATAACTATATAATGTATGATAATCATTGGAACAAAGCCCATCATCTTCGATTGTTCAACCGTTGGACCAAGTTTATCACAGTAAATAGTTTAGTTTCTATCGATTGGTATTTTATAAAAAAATTCTATAAAATCTCATATTATATGTCTCAAAATGTTTGAACATGCCAGACTAAGTTCTACTTCTCAGGTTTAATTTCCTCTTTTTCTTTATAATGTATATTAAGATGTTTATAACTTCTGCAATTATAAGAATGCCGAAGAATAATGCCAAATAAGACTGGTTTCATATTATCATCCTTAATGAATTTCATTTCCTTTAACATTGTTAAATCCTTAACTTGAAATATTTGAAGAATCGTTCATCTTCCCATGCTCCGTATTTCCGCTATTTTAACTTACCGATTTCTCTAAAGTCTTGCAAGTTACGGACAATGGCTGGCTTAACACGGACAGTCTTATACGTAACAAAATAAGCTAGATGATGTATTTACGAGTAAAATATTAAGCATATAGTTTGAGGGACAATTGGCTATTTGAATTTCCTAATATTTTAATTTTTTTCTTCTCATTTACATTCAAGTTATTGGCAAAATACTGAATCACTGCAAAATTTGCTACGAAAAAAATGCTTTGATTTTACTTACATTCAATGGAAATCTGGAAATCTAAGCAAATAATGAGATAGCCATAATTTATTTAGAACAATATATATAATAATGCTAGTATAAAATGAAAAAATGCAAAGAGAAGTGAGGGATTACAAAGTTTAGTGTTGAATTAGCATTTTCGACCATAGACTCTACCGGACACATTTCAGTATTGAAAAAAATAAGCTTACACATATAATCATATTTATACATATATCCACACATAAATGAAGACTTAAGCACATAAACACACACGCAAACACACATACACATACACATACACACACACACACACACACACGCACACATATATGCAACACAACTCTGAGCATACGATATTCTTTCGTAAAAATTTCAACAGTACAATATACGGCGATTTGTAGGAGCAATAATTCATTAATTTTGCACTTTCTAGTACCAGTTTTTAAAGGGCACCTTTATTTCGAAGCGTACTTTTCTAATTACCACTTTGATAAAGTGAAGTGCGAAAGTATTACTCAAAATAAGATAGAAGCAATTTTATTAACGATGTCTCACATAAATACAAAAATCAGTTTGACGTAATTGATTGTGTGGACAAATGAAAGAAATAGATAATTCGGAAAAAAGCAATCATCGGACTTCTGTATCACTTGAATTAGAAGATACTGGATGAATTCAAAGTTCACCACAGATAATAAATCAAAGAAAATTTTTGTTTTGAATACTTGTATCTTTTAATAACTAGAACAATTTTAGCATTTCGTTTTTTTTTTTTTTTTCTCATATATAAAAGATTGAGAACATAGTACTGAATACAATCAAACAGCATAATATACCATTATTATCTACTCATATCTGATTCCACTGAAGTAATAAAGACATCAATTCTGGGCTAATTCAGGCATAAGTTTTTTTATTCTTTCTGGAATACAATCCACGAATTCCTACAAATTTAGTATAAAATGCTTCTATATAATAATCTAAACTGGAATTTCATTTTGATAAAATTTAAAGTTTGCATTGAAAATTAGAGCTATTTTGATTTCAATTTCTAAAAAAAAAAGGAAAAAAACTGGATAGTGATACAAAAAATAAGAACAACCTGATGATTTATCCAATGTGCTGTAGCTAGCACACCACCACTATTTGATATTTGTGTATCTGCACCATAATACAAATCATTCCCTGCGATATCAGTAAGTTTGCCACCTAAAAAATTGAAAAACTACTTTACTCCAAAATTTGCAAATCTACGCAATCAACTCAATCCTAAAGGATGAAGAGTTATCTAATATCTACTATTTCCAAAAACAAAAAAGTTAACCTGATGCAGTAATTATTGCTTCTGGAGCACATGTATCCCACTTTTTACAACCAGGACTAGCAAAAACATAAGCAGCAGCACCTTCCAAACATTTTAAGACCTAAAAAAACATCCGCTTTAGCATCATGCTAAAGTAATAATTATTACTGCCCTTTTAATCTTTTCATTAAAAAAAAAAGACGTAATACAAAAAATAATCGAAAACGTTCATAGCATAATGCATATTATCAACTAAACTTCACTTTTCATAGCGGTAGTTTCTCTGTTGAGAACCTTATTAATTACTATTTGCATCCACAAAGAAATGGCCTCCCGCCATTTGAAATGTGCATCATATGTGATGCAAATGAACTCACAATTTAAACTATTTGTTATCAGAAGAAGCTCACATTATGTCAAAAATAATCTCATTTCACAATTACGTAAGAAAATGTATAACATGCCTTAAATCCGGCTCCACCAACAAATTCAACATCGCTAATTAGATTTTTTTCTCTCAAAATGTTTAATGTATCACGAATGTAAGGAGTAGAATGACTTCGTGTTGTTACAGCATATCGTTGTGAATTATCTATAATGAATGCGTTATAATGACAAATATTATAATGAAATGCAGTGCAACAGCTACAAATTGAAAAATAGATTTTACATCAGACAACTAAGAGAATGTTGGGAGATAACTACAAATTATTGTGTAGAGATGAAACGAAATAAGAATTTAATCACGTCATGATGACGTGATAATAAATTAATATTCCTATAAGAAAATTTCCTATAGATATTATATCATGGAATTTTGCAGCACATCCTCTGAAACTGGAAGAACTATTTGAAATAGTACTTTTGACAATTTTAATACCGTGAACGCCCAGTCCTTTGATTGCCCAAATTGTACGACCTATTGCATCAATTCCCCAAAAAGGCTGATGTATAATACCAGCTACTGGCCGTCCCTGATATGATACACCAATTAGTACGGTTACTTCTTGCTGACGAGCTGCAAAATAACATAATATTTTCACATCATTTCATGTGATGCAGTTTTTTTCTAACTTATCATTTCCGCCGATGCTTGAATCATCAAAGCAACAATACATCACAATAACTAAACCACAGCTGTGCTTGCATTCAGACCAGGGTCCTTATTCGTTGAAAATTCCATAGAGGAAAAAACATTGGGATTTTGAACAAAAGAAGATTGCAAATGAATATAACAATAGTCCAATCAATATATATTCTGACACTAAAAAGCAACATCCCTATCTCAATTAATCAAATGATACAAATGAATGAAAAAGAACCGTTATTTATAAGCACTGGAAAAAATTATATGAAAATGATAATGAAAGTAAAATTTACACATATTGCCTTCGGCTGCAACTAATTCATAAGTTCCATCTAAAGGATCTACCCAAATCACCACCTGCAAAACTGTCATGTTTAAAACAATGCGACGGAAATTGTCATAAAAATAAACTGAGAGCGGATTCAATTTTTTCACAACTGTAGAATACTATGGTGATATGTTATTGACATAAAATTAAAACAGTAAAAAGTCATTAAACAAAAACATACATCATCCGACGTTATCTGGCGCATTTCATCACTACACTCATTATCATATATCAATACACTGGGATCAAAATCATTTATCACACTCGTTCCCGTTGGTACAATGTTCTGTAAGATAGGTAATGGTTTACATAAATTTCTAAAATATTTATCTCTATGTTTTGGCCCTCTTTCCAACAATAAAATCGAGCATTACTCGAGTCGCTAAATCTCACTTCATTTCAGTTGTAATTTACTTTGAATTTTTTATACTCAGTAGACGGTCAATATTCATAAAAGCATCATCATTAAAAGAAAATTCGTGCAGCAAAAAATCATATAACTCATCTGTGCTGAGTTTCTTGCAATTTTTTAAATGTTTTAATATCTGCTTCACCAAACAAAATTTGAATTCGAATGCCTCAAAAGCCAACAATTATATTCAAACAAATTCGTCAATTTTCGCTTAAAAAAACATGTTTTCGTAGGAACGTTTGTATCCTACTTTCAAAAAAAGAATTGAAAGGATAACAAAATGTTGCAGAAATAAGCAAATGAGTAAGAAGAATATAAAGCCGAAACTGATTTCTTACTTCTTCACCAATAATTTTCAGAGCATCGCCAAAATGTTTGCGTAATGATGAAATAATACAATCTTCCGCAGCAATATCTGCATCCGTATACAAGTCTCGTAAACTAACAGGTCCTTTATAATACGGCTTGCCGGTACCACTGAAAGCCCAGTCCTAAAAATTAAAAAAATACTCTTGAAGATGATTCTCTCTAATTATTGCTGATGTCGTGAAATTTTTGTGTGATGAATAATACGGACATAGTACTGGTGAAGGTTTTCATTTTTTGATGGAGGATTTATTGATGGTATATGTTATAGAATAACTATTTGTGAACATCATAGGATATATCATATTATTTCAGTTATCCCGATACCTAATAAAAATGTCATAGTGCTATCTAAAGGCATTGCTGATAGCAATTTCCATAAAAACTAAAGTTAACAACATGATTTTTAAAATATTATCGGAATTCTCAGTGAATTTAATCTAGTTAATGTTAACTTAAAAATGTAGTGCTATCGTGTCAGATTTTGAAGAATGCAGTTGAGGGACATAAGTGCTACGCAATAGTATATTTATAATTAATAATAGTTGCAAACTGATATTTTGAAAGTAGTATATATAAAAGCTAAAGCAAAAAATTGAGTAACTTCATTACAATTCAAATAAGTAATTTAATTTGATGAAAGGCCTAGTTATCAGCTATACTAAAAATTGCTGCAAATTAATGAAAAAGACCTAAGTTTGCCAGTAAAACTAACTTTGATAATACTGCCAGCTCGCTTAGCGACATTTGTTGATAATGCCACCAATTGGGTTATAAAACAGGAACGCTTGAGCATTTCTTGCTTTTTTTCCAAATCCATGGCATTATCTGCCATCTGAGAAAATTCTAAATCATTGATAAAGAAATGCAAATCCGGCATTAACGAGCAAGGAATGTAAAAGTATGAGCAAAGAAGAGACTTGCAGAATTCACAGCCTCGAACTATCCAGGACCTCCCAATCAGGACTCATCGGGAAAAACATTTCTCGG
The DNA here is from genome assembly GCA_028564675.1 of Onchocerca lupi. Taxonomy (NCBI): domain Eukaryota; kingdom Metazoa; phylum Nematoda; class Chromadorea; order Rhabditida; family Onchocercidae; genus Onchocerca; species Onchocerca lupi. The sequence continues at coordinate 109,391 of JAOVVO010000089.1, read as the reverse complement.
TAGTTATGAGCGAGAAAAATCCACCAATGCAGAGATTGGCGAACCGCGAATTACAGCACAATCCGTTAAGAGAAACACATCAAAAAAGAAATGGCCAAGTAAAGCCAATAAAGATTCCGAATTAGATACCTCTCATGAGACTTTCGGAAGCTTCAAAAAACATTATATGAACTCGTCAACTCTCATTTTGCTAGCTTGCGAAATGAAACATTCTCTAGTTCTCCCTGTTCGTTAAGCAAAATTGTTGAATAGCACGTCTTATAGCTTGTAAAAATATTTTAGCTATTTAAATGAAATATTCCAGTATTATTTCCTTTTCTGAGAAGTCACAAAGTATTTAAATCTATGAAAGTTGTAATTTGTCAGTATTATTCCAGAGTTTTGGTTTCTTTGCAAAATTGCAAATTGTAATCAAATTCGCAGAAGTATTGGAATTTTAAAGATATAATAAAGGTTTGGTGTCCCTGAGATACGATTTTTTTCACCATTTTCTTTCCGAAACTGAAAAATGGTACTGATTTTCTTATTGAGAATAGTATATCTTGATAAAACTACATCATAAACCATTATAAGTTTTATGGAAACTTTAAGAAATCAAGTGAGTTCGGAAAACAAAATTTCGTTTCAATTTTCTCTTGTTCTCAAAGAAGAACTAATTCTATATTAAAAGAACCGATTTCCAAATATTATTTTGAAAATTTTATAGTATGGAGTATAGTGTGCTCATAAAATGAAACAAGTTTTTTATAGTTGAACTATTCAATGAAATACAGTAGCGAATAAAATTAGTGCACAAAAAGCTGTTTTCCACCTAATGAATTCATCGTTTTGCTTATTGCTTCTTGCCAGTCATCGAGTTTGATCTTATAAAAATTCGTTGGTCGCAATTTCCCGTTTTGAATCAAATTAGCTAACTCGCTGAACATTTTCTTTTTTTTCTAAAGAAAAGTCATTTTAATTTTTGATATTCTGTAGTTACATCTGAATATTTTTACATTTTAATTTGAAACAATACACGATTGATTCTCATACATTTATTTTTACAATAAAGCAGTAAATATTTCAAATTGTATACTGGGAAGAAATTTGGAGTTTGTGTTATATTATTCAATCAAATATATGCGAAAATCATCAAAAAATAAAAACTTTCAAGAAGAAAAAAGTTTTTCAAAGAAAATTAATATTTACATGTGAAAGTAGAGATTGCCATCATTATTGAGAAAAATGTCTGAAAATTATAGAAATTATATATAAAATTTTAGAACTATTCTTATAAAAGAAAATAACTAACCACTTCATTTTCTGGTAGAGTATACCAATGTGACATCCAGAAACCATGAAGTTGAATATTTTTGAAAATAAACGGACTAGTTGGTGCCTGGATTATTTCAAAGATCAGTACTGCAAGGAAAAATGATTATGACAGAGAGACAATAAAAGTTTGTTTTGCTCTTGTGATGATGTTCATATAATAGAATGCTTGTGGCATTAGGATCCAAGCATCTGGTGTTACAACAGAGCTATATGAAAAATGTATTTCAATTTTTAATTCATTATAATGAACAGAAAAGTTCGTTTAACCGAAGCTTCAAATCAGGCTTCATTTTTCACTTTACGCTAAACTTCGGTCACATTTTCACAAATATATTTTCTCTGTATAATTTAAAATTAATAACCTGAATTGGTTGCTTACTCATTCCACCATAAGTAACCATCACGCCGTCATTTTCTAAGCAATTAATTAACAGCAATGTACTGCGACCGCCAACACAATTCAATGCGAGACGAGCACTATTAGCCTAAAAACTATATCTGAGCCAAAGCATTTAAAAAATTTTTATAAAATAAAATGAACTTATTTTAAGTTTCAACTGATAAAAAGACTACTTTATTTAATAAATGAATAATGGAAAGGTTTGTTCCCATCATTCAAATCTATTTCTCTCTTCAGAGAATAAATAAAGGCATAAGTAATTAGTTTAATTGCCTTCATTATATTATTTCAGATCTCAAGTGTCTCAAAAATACCTGAAGCAGTCTTTCATCACATGAAAAACTATATGCTCGTTTCTATGATAAATTTTATAAAAAGAGAAAGATATTCAGAAATAGAGACAAGTCCCAACAAATTTATTCTCTATTACGAAAATAAAGAAATTTGTATGAAGTAGTTTAAATATACAACAGATACAGCGATTATCATTTTTTCTTCAAAAAAAAGGGTAGAAATTAAGGATAAAAGAAGAAGAGTTTTTCATCAAATAATTCTGTAGTTTACATAACTAAAATTTGTAAAAGCGTTTGGTAGCGAGGCTCAGATTAGTACAAACAAAATTTTGTCTTTTTGGCGATATTACGATATTTTTCATAACGGTAAAAACAGTACCACAGTGAATTGAAATTATCTGCAGCATGAAAAAGTAAAAACATAAAACCTACTTTTGTTTTCATTTCTTTAAACAGTTCATTTTCGGTAAGAACATGATCCGCTCCTAACATTTTAAGTTCATCCGCAACTTCAGCAAAATTTGGTCTTTCACGGATAAGACTCATCGTTCGATACTCCCATGCTTTAGCTAGCTTAAAACATAATAAAAAAGCAAATTCAGAATAAAAGGCCAATTTTAAAAAGCAAACACGAATATTATCTTTCTATGGATAGTAAGGATTTATATAATAAATTTAAGGACATGGATCAATAAATCAAATACGTGCAATCTTTTTAAGCAAAATGAATCACACGACATCGAATTTATCACCTGGATAACAGCTCTACCAACAGCAGAATTACCACCATTTTGAACAATCAAATCACCAGGACGCAACTTTACAAAATCTCTCAACATACGAAACGCTGTGGGAGGATTAATCTATAAGAATGATTTTGAAAGAAAAGTATGAATATATTGAGTTATATTTGATTCTCTCAAATTTATTCTTTAGTAAAAAGTAGTAGTTCATAACAAAAACTTCACAATAAGGAATTAGATGTTTGTGCTTACCTGAAAAGTGGCACTAGCTTCCAGAGATAAATCCTTATCAATCTTTATCAAATCCTTTTCGCTAATGTTAGCGTAAGTTTGCCAGGTGCCAATACCTGCATGTGATGCAATAACTCTGTCGCCCGGACTTAATTCACTGATACCATCACCCACCTCAAATCTTTTTTATATGTAGGACTTTAAATTACAAGTTCGGTTTTTATTCTACAAAACACATAATAGAAAATTTATAGAAGGAAATCAAAAAAGCAAAATCTAATTCAGCTTAGTAACCTACTTCCTCAACTTCTCCAACCATCTCATTTCCGCCAACAGCTGGTAATGGTAGTTTAATCGGATAAACACCTTGCACTTGATTGATATCAGCAGGATTCACTGGTGAAGCAAGAAAACGAACACGAACTTTACCAAGATCCGGTTTCGAACCAATTTCCACTTCCCGCAAATATAAAACCTATTTTGAAATTGAAAATTGTGACTGCTTTCAAGAAGACTAAAAAAAGCACTAAAGGAGCAGCTGAGTTAATTCTTGAGCACATAAAAATTTTTAAAACTTGAAGATTATTTTAATTTAATCTATATCTTTATTTTCTACTAGTTAATCTATATCGGAACATATGATCCACACGAGAACTTCACACAGTGTATCCAAAAAGGAAGAGAAAATAGAACAAGTATACCTTTTCTGGATCACCATAATTACTATACACTAATTGTTTTGAGGTAAGATACCGATAGGAGCAACTTCGATAACAAACCGCCATATTCCTTGCCATTGTTAACATTTCTATAGAAAATGCATAGAAACGATAAGCTAACACGAAGTTTTAGGCCTCAAAAAAAAGATTAAGAAAGCCACAGATACTGCTTTTTTATTTATAATTTTTCTCGTCCCTTTCAGAAGATTAGGTAATTTAAGTCACCGATTTATGTGTAATCTGTAAAATAAAAAATCTAAAAATTCACAAAGTTTGTGGGACAAAGCGAGAACAATTTAAAACACATTTTAAGGATTTTTCTAATCAGCTTCTTAACTAAACAATGTAGCCATTAGTTCGAGTAAAAATGCACAACATTCAGCAGTAAAAACCCAGTCCTTAATCCAAACTATTCTTCAACAATGGCAATAACTGGAGTCAGGACTTTTGTCATTCATACAAGATAAAATAACACTAATTTTTTCTTTTTTTTCTTTTTTTTTTTTGTAATGTGATCTTCAGTTAGTGACACAATTCTATGCTGTTAATATTGCGATCAGTTTGAAGCACTGAAATTGGTAATAATCGCAGTTTCAAACACTTATATACAAAATTTTATTGAACCGCCCTGATTCGGAACAGAAACAATATAAATTTTCGACGGCATAAAAATCCACTTATCAAAAGAAGCAAATAATGTGAAATGCACTAACCAAAGAAAACTAAATAAGTATTTCAACTAAAATATTATCAAAGGAACTAGATTGGAATGGCCAGCTTTTAAGCAGTAAGTTATTTTTGGTGAGTTAATAACAATAATTCGTACCTAAAACGAGTTATGCGTAAACAATTAGTGAAATGTGCTTCTGAAAAATCTTCAAATATTCAATAAAGAGAGTTTATAAACTTTTGACAAATTCATTGAAAAAGGGAAAAATATAATCATAAACTGTTAAAGTTATTTCATGATTAGAAAAGCAAAAATAGCGGACAAAACATACATGATAATCGTTACAAGCAAGCCATATATTTTTCTGCTTCTAGCTTATTACGACCCAAGTTCTTGTTTGATGAAAAATGATATAGTGTGAGGTATTAATATTCATTTCATATTATATGCTATAAAATTATCATCTCATTTGAAAATATTTCATTAACTCATAATGATATAGGACAGTTAGCGGAAGAATTACCACTAATACCTTACGCATTTATGATGTACTCTACACTTTTCATTCAACTTCAATATTTTATTCTTCACAAGAAGAATAAATTCATATCTCTGCTAATAAATAACCAACTTCTAAACTTTTCACAATTATTTGATGATAAAGCTCATTACCTATAAAAGACTGTTTTATACCATTATGAGTCCGTTGGGTATTTCCTTCTATTTGGTAAGTATCAGCAAAGAATTATAGCTGAAAAAAGGTGGCAATTATTGTAATTTTGACTGAAGAATAACTGTAACACAAAGAGAGAACAAATATTAGTTTTATTCAGAATGAGATGATGTACTGGAAGATTCTGAATGTTTCCGAGATTTCTTTCGAAGTGATTCACGATCAATGCTACTGCTCCGTTTCGATTGAAGTTCATTTCTGAAAATTGTTGAAGCATTGCAAAAACTAAATTTACAAGCAGAGTTACTAATTCTAAAAGAAAAAATTCCAGAAGGAAAAGTTCGAAGTAATGCTAGTTTTGGTTGAGAGCCATCAGAGACTCATAAGTGGATGGGAGCCTCGTTAACTGAATAGATGATAAGATATATTTTTAAATGTTTTCTATTGCTTCACTACATATCTTATCAAATATATAATGAAATGATAGAAAGTATTTAAGACAAAGGAATAAAAACGAGCAATGTTTTAAATTTGGCTCCAAAATAGACTGGAAAAAAAATCTGATAATTGTCAACTTCTGGACCTGTTTTCCCAAATCTTAGCTTTCAAAAAAAAACATACTTCTCTTTATCAGTGTCCACCATCTCAATATCCATGCTCTGGTCTTTTTTAGGTCCATTACGTGCCAAAACTTTTTCCATCAGTCTTTCTCTCATAGCCGTTTCATCTGAAGCTGTTATTTCTTCTGGATGATCTACTTCCATGCTTTCGCCCTAAAAAAATCTTAAAATGATATCAAGAAAAAACTTTCTCATTAAAAATACCTTTTATCCAAACAAAACATATTATGTCTGCTATCTGCTGAAGTATTAGCTGACGATATAAATCTTCGTACAAATTCCGTGCGCCAAATACAATTAATCAAATTTATTCCGTGCTCAAGCATATCAACCATATAATCTTCATTCCAAAAATATTATGCAAGATAATCTACATCGGATATTATAATATGCCAGTGATTGAAAAATTCTTGTGATATAAGTTAATAAAAATATTTTAAAAGTTAAACTAACATGCTCGATCTGCAACTTCACTTCGGTTTTAACCGAACCACTTTTGTTATCATTTTTCCTACTATTCCTTTCACGTTCTTTCTCTTTGCGCGAATTTTTCTTTCCCTTATCAAAATCTTTCTCTTCCTTCTTGTCATTCTTTTCACTTCGATTATTCTTTTCCTTGTCTCTCCGACTGTTACTTTCACGATCTTTTTTGTCCTGAAAAAGAAAATGAAGTATTGAAAAGCAATCTTTCATATGATCTCACAGAAATTCCTTTTCAACCTTTTTGATAGCTTTACAAAAGCACAAACTTTATCACGTTCACGTCTATCATCTTTCTTGTGTGGTGTGCGACTTCTGCTTCGTTTTCGTTCCTTCTTCTCTCTTTCTTTCTCTCTATCACGTCGTTCCTACAAATTCACTTCATTTTCTTTTTATATGTTTCATTTTTCTGTCCCATCTTCTTTTTTTTTTAAACACGTTTCATGTTTCTGTTTTACATAAAATTTTTATATGTTTCATTATTCCACATATTTTAGAATGTTCATGAAATGTAACTTCACCTTCTCTTTATCTTTTTCCTTCCTATCTTTTGAACGTGAAAGTCTTCGATGGCGAGAATGAGAACGTCTACGATGTTCGCTAGAACAAACAAAAAATTAAAGTTAACACTGACAAATTTCGGAAGTTAGATTAATATCAATGACCTGATACTAATCTAATAAAAACATGCTTTAATTCAGTTTCATGTTAATTGAAATTTTAAGAAATTATGAAAACTAAGTAGTACAAACAAAAAACAACAATCATAAAGAAAAACAAAAATAAATTAATAACTTTATATCACACCAGAATGCAAAAAGAAAGATTAATCAAGTGTTCAAATAGTAAAGGAAAAAAATACCGTGATCTGCTGCGTGAGCGTCGATCTTTCGATTTGCTGCGATGTCGACGACGTGATCTAAATAAATAATGGCTTTGTATAATAAATTAATCGTTTTGACTTTGGTATATTTTAAGAACATAAATTAATAAATGAAGTAATAAATTGTCGTAAAAATCTTGGCTATAAGTTTAAACATACTTTGACCGTGATCGTGAGCGTCGCCGTCTACTTGAGCTATGGCTTCGATGACTTCGAGGAGATCCAGATCGTCGTAAAGGCGAGTAACTTCGATCCATTCCTAAAACAATTCATCCGACAAATTTGTCTAGACAAACAATTCATCCAAAAAAATATCTTCTACTTCTTCTTTTAAGTCGATTCTAGTACAGCAGAATAAAAGAAAGAAGTCAGAAACAAAAACATTTCTATACTACTCACGGAAATCCTCACATGCTTTTCCAGAGTATCAAGTTAAGAATAAAATATCAGAAAAATAAAAACCAGTGGTCCACATCTGGGGAAAACAAAAGTTACCCAATCCTTGGTTCAGCTTACTGAGGGCATTAGCAGCTTTATCCGGATTCTGATTGACCCGAATTGCTTCTTCGACCTCCTGCAATGCCATATCAGCTGTCTTTCTTTCCGGTTTGATTATAGCAACTCGCGAGTGCTGTATGCTATAAATCATTTAAATATTTAAAAAAATTTGAAGTCAAATAAAACCAATACACCATTACATCTTTTCAAAACCTGATTGAAAAGGAAAAGTAAACTGACCGCAGTTTGAGGTCAAACTTTGGTGCTTTCTAGCTTTTCTGAAGTTGAGATTTCATTTAACTGACTAAGTAAACCAAGAAATAAAACGCAATAGTCCGGTAGACTATTCAATGTACTCATTTAAAAATTCAGATATTTGAATAAGAGTAAATGGAAAATATGAAAAATCATATGAAAGTAGTAGAACAAACCGTAAACAGCGACCCTTAAATTCGATGCCATTATTCTGTAGTGCTATGGGGACTGTTGGTTGATTGGTAAACTCGATGTATGCATAGGCACATGGTAAATTTTCAGTACCGGATGTCATCCGGAGATACATTACCTTAAATTCGATTATTTGATTTAACTTTAAGAAAAATTTATAATCATACTGCATAAAAAGACGATTATACACACGTTTTCAACAACCAAGGAACAAAAACTCTTCTCATAAAGTTGGGAATACAAAATCAGCCATAATTTAAAAGAATTAAAAATAGAACTTACGATTTTAAATCTTATTAAATGGATCTGGTAAGCCATTAAACAGTGACAAAAGGATACTTTCATGTTAAAATGAGCAGATTAAATAGTATAACATTAAATAGAAAGATGGCATGACTTTTTTTTCGGAAAAGAATGAATTCAATATATTTCTAAATATTTCTGCAACTCACTAACTTATCTGAATTATTTTATGAATAAGATAAAGAAAATCATCGCGATCATGCATGTAATATTATATTTGTTATTCTTTTTCTACATATGTTAAGAATTCAAAAATCTACACTAATGTTCTAAAATATTAAGGAACATAAATTACCAAATTTCAGTCTTTATCTAGCTTGCTCCTAAAACTCATTTCGAATTTTCAAATCTTAAAATTTTTACATCTGACCGTTACGAAAAATGAATTTGTGCATAAAATGAATTACAGAGAATATAAAAATTGCAGAACTTATTCTCAAAATGTAATCATTTGCTACGTTCAAGTTACTGAGTTGTGGTTTCACAATACTTTGAAGATGACATTTGAACTTAAAAATGAAATGAAAACTACGTCATCATTTTTCACTCCTTCAAATGATGATTTCTTGTTAACTGCGCGGTCAGTAGAGAAATAAAATTTGTAGCTTTTCCAAACTCATTTATTTTAATCTGACTTTTCGAAAATTTTGAAATTCCATGCAAAAGTAAAAAAATATAAACTTTCTTTTCCGACTTAACAATGAATACCATATCTTCTTCAGAGAGATATCTTCTACGCGAAAGCTAAACTGCAGAATATGTCTGGAAGAAGACAACGAATCAAACTTAATTTCACCATGTGAATGCCGTGGTTCTCTACAGTTTGTACATACACGATGTTTGCAACATTGGTTCGATGTGATGCATAAGAGAGTAAGTTGACATTATACAAAACTTACTGAAAGCTGCTAACTTAATGACTTCGCAAAATTTTGTCCGCAAAGAATAAAGAAATAAAGAGTCATAAAAAAAAAAATGCTTAGAAAAAAAAAAGATTCTACAATTTTTTATTTTTTTTTTTAAATTAAAGATCTAGTTATTTAAGCGCTGTCAAATATGCAATACACAATATGAACTTGAAGATCATGGAATGAAACCTTACACTGAATGGACATTACCTCAGCCACTGAGTGATGATTGGGAAGATCAACTGGATTTTAAATGCGCCCTATTCTGGCTTATATTTATGTCACGTATTACCTACGTTGTACTCAAGTTAGAACAGTTTTCTAAACTGCTTTTTTACTTTCCTAAATAAATAACTTATATGAAATAACATTTTTGTTTATTGGTTTACAAGATGAAAATCCAGACAATTGTTACCACACTATATTTAAATATATATATATATGCATATGATACATGCGTTTCATTAGTGATAATATCTATTCATAGTATAGAAAGATATTATCACTCTACTGTCAATCCATACTAATGTTATCACACCATATATATATATATATATATATATATATATATATATGATACATATGTATCATAAGTATGATATCTATGATCAAAGTGCGTTCAAACTTGGATGCTGATTGGGATAAATTATGCACTGATGAGTGATCACCAAAGCAGAAAATTACAGCTATACTAAATATGTCTATTGGTTTTAAAAATTAATAAACATATTCAGTATAGTTTTTTTTCTGGTTATTGTGCTTTGGTGGTTGTTTGCCGGTTTTTGTGCTTTATAAGCTTTAAAAGAACAGTTAACTTCAGACATGGAATTAGAGAGACGCGTTTAGCAGTCATTCATATTGTAGGCGGAGGTATATTTTCATTTCTTTCTTCATTCTATAAATTTTCATTCAGTATTTCTTACAAGATATTTTATTCATGAGAATCCTAAGCTTACAAGTATATATTTTCAAAATTATTTTCAGGGAAAATGTACTACATATGGCTTCTATCATTCTGTATAAATTTCGCTTACTATAGTACAGTAATTTACACCGTTATAAAAAGATGGAAAGAAATCAATTCTATTTACGTTTGGAAAAGCAAAAAAACTAAAACAAATAATTGATGATGCAATTAATAAAGCTTTCATATAATTTTTTATCATTAAAAAATTTTTTTCCTAATGTATTTTATGAATAAATGGAATGTGAGATATTAATTCTAAGACGCGACTATATTTTTTGGATAGAGTATTACAGAAATAAGAACGGCCGCAATAAATAGTGAGTCTAAATGGTGCACACCGCGCTTTTAAGCAATTTTGTATAAAATAATTACTAAATTCTTCCACAAAAAACAAAGAAATGAACTTACTTCACCAATGCTGTCGTTGAAAAACTTCATCACTTCTTCACCAGCACAGTCCTTCGGTATATTGCCAACATATACTGTACGACGGATTTCTTCTACTTTTGATGCTTCCGTATTTGCACTCAGCGTAGGATACGGAGGTAAGCCAAGCGCTGCCAATGTCGGGTCCACTGTAAGCAACTGAAAATAGCATGGAAACTTAGTAAAATTGCTAGTAAAAATCGGGGACTATGTCTTATGAATTTCATCAGCTCATAACAATATAATTCAAACAATTGCTTTTTTCGAATATAAGCAAAATCTTCATCTTGAAATGCGCATATTAATAAAGCACATTAAATCAATTAATGAAAAGCAACTGTTTGATGAGGACGAGGGTTTTGAGCTGTGGCTAAAACTTGATTTTTTTTTTTCATGTAAAACTAAAAATATAGACACATGTAAGAGAATAAGGGCCGTTTGGTGCTGAGATGCCACGGAGGACCCACCAAATTCCGACTTCGGTATTGCACAATCTGTATTTGTACATGTGGATGTGCATGATTTCACAATTCAATCACTCTATACCAATTTACTGAAATAGAAATTTAAATAAAGATAAAGGACAGCTACTGCTGAATTTTTTGTTAAAGCGATCTCCATGAACTTCACTTCAGAAGGAACGGCCAGAGAATTCCATCCAGCAAGATGCGATGTTTCTCCGTTATTCTGGATTTTTTTCGAACCTTCAAAAATTTACAGCTTCTCTCAAATCAGCAGAAACGCATTCATGGGATGGACAACAGAATAGATAGACACTAAGTACCTATGAATATAATGGTAAACCAGATGAGTTCACAAATTACCACAACAAAGGTTGTTGATAGATTACAAATGCCGAGCCATCAGTAACTCAATAATTTTGTCGATTTAAATCTCCTTAGAACATTTCACACTATCTATCACTTGCAAAACAGATCTTCTAGTGTCTCAATTGATAACTATATATAAGATCTTAAGCAACAAACAGCAATAAGCGTTTCAACGGCGATCTGTAATCGACAAAACTGAAACAAATGAAACACATATTATTGCTTAAGGTCCATTTCGTTGTAACCTAACATCAATATTAACAAATTTAAAATACAGGTGAACTGGGAAGAGTTATTTTATCCTCAAATCTCTCATCTTTACCCTTTTTTCTCCCACTTTGGTTAGCCGCTACCTAAACAAATTGATTTTGATTTCATAATTTGAAGTAATCAAAAATGAAATAACCATTTGTTGTCCGTCTCCTAAATCCTGGATTTGATTAACAACATTTGGTGGTAACTGACGCTGTCCTGGCCATGCTGGTCCGCCTGTTTTCAGTGCTGTATCTTCATCCGGTATCGTATCTAAATATTTTTCCAATGTATATCATCATTCGAAAACCAGAAAATTCTGTCATTATGTACACAAACAACTACTAATAACTTGAAGATCTATGAATGGACTGTAAGCAACTTCGAGTATTCAAATAAACTGACCATAGATGTACAAGAAATGAAAGAACGGCTTATGTTTATAGTTTATCAAGAACTAGTTATAAATAAAAATTGCATGCAGCGTAACAATTCACTAATTTTAAGTACTCAGCTTCAGCTCCAGCTTAAAACTTTATGAATTTGAATAGAAATTAAAACTTCATGAACCTGAAATAGATGGAATGCAAACAAGAGCACGATCGATGAAGACAGTATTCGTCAGATGTTGTGCCACTTCGACTGATTTCTGATCTTCAAATTTAACGTACGCAAATTTCTGAGTAAATGTCGATAATTGTGGATGATTATCAGAAGGGTAAATCTGAACGAATCCAATTATTATTAAAAAACAATGAACAGTTTTACTAACCACGACAAACCTTTTCATCTCTGAGTAATTTCCCTTGCTAACATCATTAATCATCATGAAATCAATCATGAAACATACAATAAAATATTTCCCATCTCTCCATTTTCTCCATCTTCGCTAAAAGTTGGATTCTAGCATGGAAACAAGAATCGAGAGGATGAAATTATGAAGTCGAAGACAGAAACTATGAACACACATTATCACACAGTACTAAAATAAATATTTCCCTATATGATAGAAAATTTAGATTTATAAATAATTTAATTTTATGAGTGGAATGATAAATCCGACCTTGAATTCATCAATTCGTCCAATAAAAGCGAAAAGCTGATATATCTGTTCACGAGTTGCTGTCATCGAGATATTGCTAACGTGTAGTACGCGAAATCGTGGCTCATCGGCACCCATTGCTGTAGTGGAATTTCATTTTTTTTCTTTTTTTTTTTGTTTTTAAATATCAAAACACAACACGACACTAACGAAGAAAGGGATGTTAAGCGCGGTACGGTAATTCATGCAATGAATAAAATTTACGCTCGAAAATTCGGTCGCCTTTTCTTCCAAAACTAACTCAAAGTTTTGTCCTTAAATACCTTATTTTAGGATTATTTATCCTTAACCAATAAAAATAGCCATGAGCTCAAAAAAGGAAAAAAAAGAGAGAGAGCAACCACACTAAGGGATGAAAATTCCGGCACATAATTGCACGAATTTTCAGGAACTAAAATAGCTGTATTCAGACAGCAGAATTGTGAAGAGTGTGAGAGTCTGCCAATATACAAGCAATGGTAGTCATAAGTATCTTGGGATGGATCTGCAGGAAGGTAAGCAGTAAATCCGGTGTTGAGTAGCACAAAGAGTTACTGCACTTTTCGAATTATTGCACTCACCATAGCATAAAAATTCGTCTCTTTCAATTCAAAATTCTCTTTGGATCGACCACAACATAATCAGACAATTCAATCTGATTAATGTAAACACATTAATAGACGAAGATGACATAGAGTGACCAGAATAACGTAAAAATGCTAGAAAAAGAAACAATACGCCAATGAGAGAAGAATAGACAGACCAATGGAGAATCACAACCTATTGAAAATCCATATTGCACTGCAACATCTCTTTACGCTTAAATATCTAAAAGTTCACGGAAGTACGCGACATACTAACCCAGATACGTATCCAATTCCATCCAATCCTATCATCTCTACCGAGTATTTCACGTCCGTCTCTTCCTATCAACAAGACTGGGACGTTATGCAATGAATATCATTCAAAAGAATATCCTCGCGAAGCATGGAATCGCATTTGTTACGTAACAAGTTGTTGTGTGGTTTAGGCCATATTCGCTCCATATGTTTGCTGCATTTACTCGTTGCATAAATGTTTTAATTAGCTTTAATTACTATATTGGATGTACTTATCCAGCTATAATTGCCGTACCTACCGTATTTAATGTTTATTTACTTATGCAGATGAATTATCGCATTTCAAAATTTGCATCTTTTGCCAGTAATTCATAAGCAACAGAGAAGAGTTAAGCCACGATATGTTTTTTCTTGCATTTCCATTGAGCAGTTCACTTGTCAATAATGTCAGGTAACGTTTCGGTTCCGGTGATCTGTAAATGTAATGTGTTAAATGATATTACATTTGGTATTATCATTCTACTTGTTACTCGAAAAACTTTTTCTTTATTATTAAAGAGTTATTGAGTAGTAAGTTTTTCAATGATGGTTGGGACAATACGGTAAAGGAAGGATGATTAAGACTGAAATGAGAAATAGCATTTGGCAAATAAGCACACAGCACAGATTATAAAAATTAGATAAAGGTCTTTGAATAGTGTTTGAGGATAAATAAGTTTAATTAGGAAAAGTCTTTTGTGTTTCATTCATTTATCTTATAGCAGAACAGTCTTATCAATCATATCTTTTCTCAAAATTGTATAAATCAGTTTGTTTTCAGAAAGTAATATTCCAGAAAAAAGGAAAGGTTTGACAGAAAAAGAGCTTAGCCAATTACGGACTCGTTTTAAAAGAAGACAAAATAAATTTGCAGCCATAACGTATGGATTTAACAAAATCTGATTTATTGAATCCTTAAAGTTTTCTGATTTTTAATTTTTGATAGTTTTATGTGATATATTCAAATCAAGCAACATTCAAAACTAATTACGATATCTCAGAGATCATTTCTTTTATTGTCATTGAGCATTGAATCACGATGTGTTTTTCTTTAATTTATCTAAAAAGGAAGATGCTATATGTTCGTGTGGATTAAAGTCAAGAATATTATCTGATTAGACTTTACTTCGCCTCAAAATTAGCTAATCTCTTGTGATTAATTTCAGTGGTCAGACACAAGTAAGAATCAGTGCCGGTACCATGTTTCAAGTGTACGCTATTTATAATACTTCAAATTTGAAGTTTCTGAACTAATTCAAAATTTTGATCTTGAAAATCTAACAAACAAGTAAATCAAAATAAATGTATGACGCCTTCGCATTTCTCCATAAATTGTCATCTTACTGTCTTAGAGCAGAAGAACTTTACTGATACTAAATTTTGTAAAAGCTTCGAAACTTTTATCAGCAGAAGAATATAAAATAGTATTTTCCAGCTGATGTGGAGAAATGATTGAAACATTGGATATAATAGATGATAAATTTTAGTGCTGCTGCTACCCCAGCTGATGCCCATGATGAGGAAGAAATATTCGAGAGAGTCGATGCAGAAATCAATCCGATAATCGATGAGAAAAATGAAGAGTTTTGTTTTTCAAGAAAAGTAAAGTTAGGGAAAGACACGTTGCTAGGTGTACAACAGATATGTCATATGTCAGTCTTGATATGATATGTCAGCCTTGCTGTCAGCAGCCCGACTCGTATTATGTCTAATGCTAAAATAGTTCGCATTCTCAACTACTTTGTTATTCAAAAAAAATGACGCCGAAAATTGATTCTAAAAATGAATCACGTTATGATTTTTACAATGGAGTTTGTATGTTTGGCGTATTCAAGGATAATTTAGATCAGGAACTGTTCATTATGCTTCTCATTTTTTTTTCTTCACAATTGTTTGCGATCAAAAAAATACAAATAAAGATAACAGTTGAGCTTTGTGCATTTCTGAATGTGCATAACATAGAGACTTATTCGATTGCTTTCTGAATTGTGGAAAATCGCGATGCTTCAAATGGGAAATGTTTTAATACAGAACTTATTGCAAGCAATCTCAAATTTTGCAGTTCTCATGTCGTGTTGTTTTCAGGTTGTTTTCGATGAAAGAACGTCCCAGCTTAATCGGTGTTAGTATTCTGAATTTTGAGCTTTTTGCCAAAGGGTTTTTGAAAGAAGATTTAAGAGTTACGCAAAATTCATATTTGTATCTTGCTTTTCTAAAATTGGCATACAATTTTAATATTTTTGAGTGAATATTTCGATTATAGTTGTTTCAGGTGAATAAAGCGTTACCACAGAAGCCATTATTAACGAACAAGGATTCCACAAATATGTATCAATTTCTTAAGTCCAAACTGTTTATTAATTAGATGAGTTCAATAAATTTAGAATAATTAGGTTTATCTCTTTGTGACTGTAATCTTTATTTGCAAGCAAATATGTAGATTAATTTTTATTTTTGATTTACAGCACTTCTTAACTATATAGATTCATTAATTTAAAAAATTATTAGTGAATTTGCCAAAAATAAATAAGCTTACGCCTCATAATTTTTCTCAATTTTTCAATTGTATGTAATTTTTTTACAAATCGCAATCTTTAAAAATCATTGAGATATGAGGACAGTAACGTTCCACCTTTATCTCAAAAGCTTCAAAAGCGAGAAGTTATGCTGTTATATTGTTAAAAGTGTTACATATTATCCGATTAAGTTCAAAGACAGCAAATTATGCCATCCGCAAATAGATACTGTTCGAGTTCAGGTTAAAAATAGGTCGTCGTGATTCTTGTGACAATTATCATAGCAATTTTTCTTAACACTAAAGAAGTAAAAGTGCGTTTTTGAATAAAAGTTGCATTATTACAACTAAAAAGTGCACATAAGTCAAAAAGTCAGAAGCATTTTCAGACTGAGCCGTCCGAAAAGTCCAATCAAAGCAAGGAAAACTCCTCAGAGTAGTTCAACTTCTTCAAAATCAGATTCTACGAGCAAGTCAAAAGCATTTTCGTCAGAAAAACCACAGGAAATTCTACCAACAGTAGCTGTTAAAAAGAGAGAATCAAAAAGAAAAGATTCTGTGACAATCTCATCCTCAGAATCCAAGACTGATAAGATAAAGAGGATCGAATCTGGACCGAAGACGACAAAGGATAAAGCTAAACAAGATATGAATGAAAGAGAAAAGAAAGATAAAATAAAAAAGAAGGAAAAGAAGACAGGAGAAAAATCTGTGGAACGCAAAAAGTTTAAAACCTCTCAAAAAAAGATGGAAGTAATAAAAAATCATAAAAAAAAAGAAGATATAAAAGATGTGAAAAAAAATAGAGGAAAGAAATATGAGGTCGAAAAAAGCAAAGAGAAAAAGTTGGAGAATGGGGAAATATTGTATACAAAAACAGTACGAGAAGAATTAATATTGCAAAGTAGTGGTAGAGAAAGTAAGAAAGCAATAGAAACTTCAGGAAAATATGAATTAAAGTCGGAAACACTATCAAATAAGGTATTCAAAGTTTTTTAAATCAAGTTCTTGCAAATTTAATGTATTCTCTCGGTAAATATCGAGAGAATACATTAAATTTGCAAGAGCTTGATATAAAAATGGTTAAGCAAACTTATTTTTCCAATATTTTTATGACAAACTGAAAGAATTAAAAGGAAATATCAGTTCCTCATCCTGAGCTTTGAAATTAATTCCAGATCGGATCGTATGAAGCTTTTTTTAGGTGCAACTTTCATAATTAACTCGACAGCTCTCTAAAAACAAAAAATTTGTTTATGAATGAATGCAGATTTATGCATTTCTGCTTCATATAGTAGGTGATGCAAATAACAAAAAGACAAGATATAATGAGCGAAGGCGAAACACTATATTAACCACTTATAAATTCTATAAAATAAAATCTAGAATAGTTTGTTAAATTAAAATTATAACAAAATAATACTGATTTTTCTAGCCCTTAATTGAAACGGCATCATCTCCAGCAAATATTCCTTCTGGTAAGTAATTATGCTTCATATTTCAAATGTTTTTGAAAACATTTTTGGCTGTGATTTTGAAGAACTAATGAAAATATCGGACTAATATCATCAATTATAATTTAGAACAATCTCCACAAAGCACATCGAATATTGATTTGCTCCCATTCGAAATGATGAAAAAAGATCAGCTACTATATGAAAAAATGGACGACGATATCGTATTAGATACCAATGTCCTGCAATCATTAGCTACTGATTTAACAACAAAATCGAATAAAGTGAATAAAGATGTCATAGGTCAAATATTCATTGATAAAAGTTATATTTGTAACATACATTCAATTTGATTCGTATTGAATCTATATTTAATCAACTTAGATTTTTTTTTGTCGTCATATTCAATTTACTCATTTTAAAGAGCGTTATTAGATTAAAACACTGAATTATAGCAAACAGATAATAAGACAACGAAGAAGGCTAATTATTACTTATAATTAAGAGGAATCATGAATTACAGGAGAAGATATTGCCAAAAAGTTGATCGAAATCGAGAAAAAGGATCAATTATCAATAGAACAAGATCAAATCAAAGAGGAAAAGGAGGTTTTTTTCTTGTTTTATAATTCAGGCACTTTGAATATGCTTCTATTTTGATCTGACTCATCAAATTTGAATATTTCGAATTGGTCAGTACAATATAGCTTTCGATTTAACGATGAATTTGAATTCAAACTGGCAATATTTAATAAAACCTTATCATTTATGCTAAATATAGGTAAACTTTTAATAAGGGAATTAATTTATGTAAGCACTCAATAATCTTAAATTCAATAATGTTTGGCTCAAAAGCTTATTATTTTTTCAAAGCAAAAAAACTCATGTCCTTGTCCTTACCACTTATCCATTGCAGATTGCAGTATCCGAGATTGCAAGAAAAATAGTAGAAGCACTAACATCCAGTCATGTCTTCGGCAAAGTTCTCACGCCGGAAGAAGCTACCATTTTAAAAGATTATTTCAGTCAGAAAATACCATTAAGTGAAAAGGTTTTTCATAAATTACAATCATAAGTAAAGGCAAAGAGCGACTGGTAATTATGGAGAAATTTATTGAGAACTAGCTGGATCGCGCCATTCTTACCATGAAACTTCGAACTGTTGCTATAGCTGTGTCGGTGTATGAACTTCGAACTTCAGCTCCAAATCCTGACCTTTTAAATCCTTTTGGAGCTCCTCCCCCATGCCTGATCTCCATCTATCGCCTTTTGATTGGTTAGCCTCACTTTGTTTATCCGGGGATTGGAGCCTTTTGGCGGTAAATATATTTGTCCTTTTGATGGTAAACATGTTTATTCCTTTGGTAGTAAATATGTTTAACCGTTATGCGATAAATATGTTTGTCATTCCTTTGAAACTATGTTGCGCCACTTGACTTTTAGCACTCCTTGTTTACAATAATTGTCATTGCGCTATTTACATTCCAGGCTCCTTTTGTCATAGATGTGACAGGTAAGAAAAAAAAGTAGGTATATTTATATAAAAACACGGATCTATTCGAATGCAACATTGTTTCAAAATCTCAAAGCAATCGATGAAGAACTTGCAACGTTACGTCAAAAGTACCAACGAACATCTACATATATAGATCGGTAATTGGCATGCTGATAAATAGTAAAAGATATAAACGAATAATTAATTAATATCCTGTTACAGGTTCTCGCAACGTTGGATACAGCACTTGACAAAATTTTGAGCCGTGCACATGAATTTTACGATGACAAGAAGGAACTGGATGCATTCCTAAAAGATCGAGATTCTGCAAAAGCAAAACTTCTTGATGCACTTATCGCCAAAAAGTCAAATTACCTGGCTGATTTAATGATCGATGCTAGTTACTATGCTGATCGAATAAGTAAAGGATTAATTGACGCTTACAGATTAGCGACTGAAGGAATTCTAGGTAAGCATATTAAAAAAGAAAATACAGAGAAGGAGATCAAGGGAAAGATTAAAGAATCGATTGTTTAAATATTTCATCAAATTTACAGAATTTTAATTCCTTCTTAATATTTTTTCCAACAGATCTCTTTATTCATTTCTTCCAATGCTATACTGTTTCCAGTTGCCCGTGATAACTTGCAGTACATGCAAGCCGCTGTCGGCCAAACCTATCGTTATTCCAAAGACATGGCATACCGTGGTGCCGCACTCACTTACGAGACAGCTACACGTAGCAAAAAATTGGCCGAATTGGGTGCTTCTGTTGGTGCACGAATGACGTATGATGCAGCGAAAATGACATTAGACGCTGCAATCCGTGGAAAAGAACTTGCAGAACTCGGCACAAAACTAACATTAGACGCTGCAATCCGTGGAAAAGAACTTGCAGAACTCGGCACGAAAATGACGTCTGATGCTGCAAAAGTGACATATGATGTCACCACTCGTAGCAAAGAACTTGCGGAACTTGGTGTAGCAATTGGTGCAAAAATGACACAAGACGCTGCTTCTAAAGGATTAGAAATTGTAGAAGGAACGATCCAAACTGCTTCCAAAGGTATCGCGCTAAAATTTCTTTACATCTAAGAGGTAAAATTACTATTTCTTTCAAGAACTTTTAGACATATAAATATCTTAATAAGATTTGCATAAGTATGAAATTAAGGAAAGGAAATGGTAAAGGACAGTTTGACAGCAGCAAGCAGTGCTACTCTCAGTCTCTCTGAGGCTGCTCTTGAAAGTGCAGTGCAAGCGACTGAATTGGTAACATATATCTGTCTATATTGTTTTATGACAAGGGACATTTGTTTTTTTATGGATTTCTTCATTTTTTGTATCTATTCAGCTATCTTCTTGGTGCGACATTTGCACGCATCTCACTTTTACTTCACGTCATTCTTAGGAAGCAAATGTACCAGATACAGTAACTAATAAAGTTTTCAATTTGATTCGACTGCGGCGATTTCCGTAAACAATATAAGACATGCTGAAGGACATGGCTCCGAACTTATTAAGCTTATTAAGCTCGGAACTATGTTCCTTCAGCATGTCTTATATTAGTTTACGTCCCATGATAACTTGAATTTTCTTTTCAAGAGAAACAAAAATTTGTTGAAACATTAATATCCACGGTTTGGAATTTAGAAGACTTGAAATTTCTCGGAATTTGGTTTTGCAAATACTGCAATTCATTTTTTTATATGCTAATAAGATAAATGCATCAGATATGTGCAGAAAAGGCACATATTCTGATTCATTCATCTCACTGTCATAAAATTTAAAATTTTTTTTGATCGATGATATTGTGAATTTCTTTCTTGTAAGAGTAAGAATTTTTTTTTCAAAAGTATTTTAACGGGGTGCAAGGTTAAAATACTTCAAAATTCTTCTGCTCTCTTGTATCAGAAAAAATAAATGTAGCTGTCAGCATGCAAATTTATCTAATCATCTTTTCTCACTGAAGAATGTCCTTTTAGGCTCTTCCCTAAACTTTGAAGAAAGTTATCCTTCTCTAGCAACAAAATAATGAATGACTCCATAAATATAATGCATAAATAAACAGAAACAAATAAATAGGCAACAAAATAGAAAAATAATTTTCATCAAGTCATCAATCATTTGATTTGAATATAATTGACACATCGTTTATATTGTATAAAAATAATCGAATAATATTGCAAATTTCTTGTTATAATTCTTCCAGTTCAAATGAAAAATTGGAGAATTCTTTTTTTAGGTTGGCAAAAAAGTAGAAAATCTTACCAGTGCGATGGATCAAGCTAGATCGGGTTATTTTCATATTTTCTAATAAGCTCATCTAATCATCAAGAGTAGATCAGAAATGAATATAAACATTCTTCACAAATTGATATATTTCTCTCAAATTTCCCACTGCATTTCCACTGTAGAGCCAATTTAAATTAAGTGCAAAATTAATTTGCACTTAATGATATGAAATAACTGCAAAGAACTTAACATTATAGAAATCCAGAAATCTAGCGAATGGCTCTTGTCACTTTTTCAACCATCTATGACGTCTAAAACATCAGGTGAGTTCCTGGGTATGGTTTATCATCAGAAAAGAATTAAACGTCATTTTCGGCCAACTATTCGAATTTATTCTCGACATTGATATCACCTGAAATTATGAGCATACTGTAAAATACATCAGTCACTTTTATCTGTTCTCTCTGCTTATAACGAAAAATTGCAGAGATGAAAGAAATAGTGACTGCTGAGGAATGCAAAACGAAACAAGATGGAAACTTGAAAAAAGTTGGAGGAGGTGGACTTTATAATTGCCTATTATATTTGCATTATTCTCGAAGAAATCTCCGAAACAATACATTACCTGATTTCTTATTATTTTTATAATGCTGCATATTCCTGGGAAGACCTCATTTATTGACAGTTCTTCGAGACGATTCTTACTTGCTGGCAAGATGAATTATAGGCATCTCAGAAATAGAAGACAGCGACGATGACTCAAATGATAACGGTGATGAGAACGGAACAAGTCTATCTCCGAAAAGTGAAATGAAAAATCAGTAACAGTAAAATTGACAAAGATATTTCCCATTCACAGATGTGCGGTTGTTTGTGATATCAAATAGTTCATCATCCTTATCAATTTCATTTTAATAAATGACTATTGCGCTCATCCTCAGTAATTTTGAATATATTCAGGATGTATCTTAATTAGGATCACATCAGAAATTTCCATGATTTCAACATCAATAACATTACTTAGATTTGCAAGACTTAGATCCTAGTCTGGCATCATTTCTCATCATTCCATTATTATTTTCAAATGTCTAAAATTTTTGAAAAGAAAATTAGGTAATTCCCAAGCAACTAAGAAATTCCTTTGAAAATAACAAAGAACCACACAGATAAAATGTGGGTTGAATAGTGAAAAGTTAAACATCAATCAGTACATTGTTCACTTCTGTAAGTACAAGAAATAGAAAATTTGGCTGGTATGATATTGTTGCATTCCGGCCATGCTCGCCAACCGGGGACATGTTTTCTGAAGAGTGGAAAATGGTATGGTCGGCTTTCTTTGAATGAATTTTAAGGTACAAGCGTGAAATATTCTGAGTTTTAAGGTGGAGTTGGTATTGTTGATGGTTTATGGGGATTAATGTGAGGATTATTGATGCATTCTGCGGACTATTTTAGAGATCCGTCAAGACTGATAAGTGATATATGTGCGTTATCGAAAGAAAAGGGTGATTAAATGTTTAATAAGTCGATCTTTAGATGGAAGAAAATTCATGTTTATCATCCACTAATGAAATAGTAATGTCCTTATTAATTTTCACATACCTTATTTTTTTCAAACGTTGTTTTTGAATTGTTTCGCATCATTTTTCGTCGAAATTATTTTGCATCGTGGAGGACATTTTCATTTAATCCTCTTCTGCTGTAATTCAAATTTTAATTCCAAGAGATCCTTTAGTGATTTAAGAGTTACAATCAAGAAGTGTGATGGCGGTACGGTTATTTGGTCGTGCTCGTTTCGTAGATTTAGAAGAAGATGGCACTGCCGTAACAAGCCATCAAAATGCATCCTCTGTTGCGGTTGGCATCACAGCTGACAATTGTTCTGTTTGTATTCTTGGTAAAATTTTTTACTTATCATTTTTCCTGGAGCAAGTAGTTGGTAATAATTAAGAGGTTGCAATCTGTCTAAATTCAATTTCAGATGAGAATGAGGTTGAATTATGGAGGTGGCCTATTCCGATGCTAAGCATATTCCGGCTAGGTACCATGGTGCTAGGTTTCCTGGATCGAGAAAATGACATGGAAATTGGAAGTACAAAAATTTTATGTTTTAGAAATACCAAAGGTTTGTTTATTTTTTTGCAGCTAAATCAGTTGTTATTGTGAAAAATCCTTTGTTGCATTGTTTGTAATAGAAGTTGTATTGAATTCAATGTAGTAAGAAGTTATGTTGAATTCAATTTTATTAAATTCATTTTTATGTTTATCCGCAAAATTTTAAAATTATTACTTCTTCCATATTTGTTATTTTTGAATTTTTTACCGTTATAGTTGGCTATTGATTAAGTCTTTGATAGAGTCTGTTATTTCTAGCTTTTTTGAGAACCAGTTATGGCAAAAAAACGCTAGTCTTAAAGAAGACTCTTTCACTAGTGCTACTGTCAAAAAATTTTAGAAATATCGGATTTTTTGGCTGCTTTTAAAATGTGCCAGTCGCTGAAACCTTCGCGACCATTATCACCGGTAAATGATGCTGAAAAAGTATCAGTATTTGATGCCCGAACCGAACACGCATCGGCTACGCAATACTTCCAGTTCTATGGGTACTTTCTTTTTAGGATGCAAAATAATTTTTTAATTGCAAAAAGTTAGTTTTAAGATTTGAGACTCATATTGTATGGTAAAATTGCAGCATTTCAAAGAGAAGTGTAGAAGTTGATAAATGTAATAAGAGGATTTTTGATTCACACAATTAAGAAACTAAATATTTTTTTAGATATTTATCGCAACAGCAGAACATGATGCAAGATTATGTACGGACATCAACATATCAACGAGCCATTCATGTAAATGCAAAAGATTTTGTTGATAAGGTAAAATAAATCGTGGATTTTTCTGGTCATGATACTACTAGATAACAGTTTTTTTTCTTTTCTATAACAAATTGTTTGAAGGTAGTATTAGATGTGGGAGCAGGAAGTGGTATTCTTTCATTTTTCGCAATACAGTCTGGTGCCCGCCATGTGTATGCTGTAGAAGCAAGTTCGATGGCGATACATTGTGAAGTTGGTCTTTTTTATATATACTATATATGAACTTTCGTACATATGTATAATTAGCAATAGTAAATAAAAATATCGAAAAAGAGGAAATGCTTTGATTTAAAAAATTTTTAAATTTTCAGGAACTTGTTCGGTCTAATAATTTAATCGATAAGATAACAATTATTGCTGGGCGAGTGGAAGATATCACATTACCGGAACCTGTGGATATCATTATATCAGAACCAATGGGATATATGCTTGTAAACGAACGAATGCTTGAAAGTTATATTCATGCAAGAAAGTTTCTTAAGCCAGGAGGTACATTTCAAATATTCCTATTCTATATATTTTTTGTTTTCTATGTTTTCTTTTTTACATAGTTGTCTTTTTTCGCTTTTGTGCAAACAATAATTTTATTTTTAGAGAGAGATTATGCCTAGTACTTTTGCATCCGTTGTTTCACTAGACTCATAACCAGTGAATTTTCTTTTGTCAAATTTATGAATCTAATTATACCATGTTTGTTTAACGGACTTTCCACCAGATCCTTTTTTTTCTTTCTCTTCTCTTTTTTTTCCTTCTGCGCTCGAAATTATGCAATAAGAAGTATTTTCAAACACTCTTAAACATTTATTTTTTTATCGAATTTAATGTTTTCCCGGTAGATGGCAACTGTTATAGAACATTTTATGCACACTAATGCACTGCAATTTTCAGAAAACTGCAGTTTGATCAAGCTGGAATTAAATTGATAGTTTTTTTTCCACCTTACTATGAAGAGCTTTATTGAAACATTTGCTAGCAGATGTTTAGTCAAAAATTTAGTCTCGTATTCATAGTGTTTTTTATTTTCTATTAATTTCATTCATGCATCAATAGAATTGAATTCGAGAAAGAACTAGTTTTGGAAGCTGTCAAACCATTTTCTTTGTTCCACTTATTAGGTAAGAATAACTCAAAAATTAGTTGAACAGTTAACATCAGTGTTTCTTCGCATTTATGTCAGTTCAAAAAATTGTCATAAATGCGCGTTATTCTGTTTTTGTTATAAGCTCTCCTTCCAAAGAAGACTTTCTTTACATTAATTCTAATGCAGCTTTTCTTTCTTTGAATATTTCTACTGTACTTATTGATAGGCAGAATGTTTCCATCTCGAGGAGAATTACATATTGCTTTATTCAACGATGAAGGTCTTTATATTGAACAAACATCAAAGGCAAATTTTTGGTGTCAAGAAAGTTTCCATGGTGTCAATTTATCCAGTTTGCGACCTCAGGCACTTGCTGAAATATTTAAGCAACCAGTTGTGGTTGGTGATCAGGGTTTTTGTTTAAATGTCATGAGATCGATCCAGTAAAAGAAATATGTTGTGTATTTCTTTTACAAAGGAGTATTGTGTATTTTATTAAAAGATGTTTCCTTTTCAAAAGGAAGTCGAATAGTGATTGTTTGCTTCATTTTCAGTTTTTTTTTTTCTTGCCTCAGTTACTTTTTTTTGATGATATTTTCAGGATACTTGGCATGTAAATTGTCTAATGTCGGGAAGTATTAAATGGACTATAGATTTCGAAAAGGATCCCGAGTCATTGTTGCACAAAATCCACGTGCCATTTGAATTTCAAGCCGCAAAAGCTGGACATGTTCATGGAATTGCATCTTGGTTCGATGTTGCTTTTATTGGCTCAACGTGAGTTTTCATTTTATTGTGACATTGATTAAATCAATAATTCTAAACCTGGTATCATACGAAATCTAATATAATTTGACAGAAAAAAATTATAGTGATTGTTTTCTTTTTGCGTACAGGTACTGCATTTGTATTATTCGTTATTGTTCAGATATTAAATCTCACCTATTAAATTATAACTTATGATACCTTAGTTTTTACAAATTCTGATTCGATAAAAAAATCTTTCACTCATATTTCTAGTCTAATGTTTTCAGCGAAACGGTTTGGTTGTCTAC
This sequence comes from Onchocerca lupi, assembly GCA_028564675.1. NCBI lineage: Eukaryota > Metazoa > Nematoda > Chromadorea > Rhabditida > Onchocercidae > Onchocerca > Onchocerca lupi. The sequence continues at coordinate 83,067 of JAOVVO010000089.1, read as the reverse complement.
TGCACCCACTGAACCTTTAACGCATTGGTATCAAGTCCGGTGTCTTTTTGACAGACCTTTAATGGTTTATGGTGGCCAGATAGTTCGAGGTGCTATCAAAATGCTTGCTAATGAAAGGTAATCTTGTTTTAACAATTTTAAATAGTTTCAACTAAATATTCAGAAATATCAATTAATTTTTTTATTTAAAAGGCAAATACTTCATGAAAAACTAGAATTGGATGAAGTATTTCCTTAGAGAAATGATATTGGATGTGATAAAATGATTAGAAATTAATCAAATATAAAGTAAAATTGATTTAAAACTTTGAGCTTTGGTGCTATGAAAACTGTATTCTGCAACCACACAGTTTCTGGTATTTCTTTTAATTAGCAAAGAAATATGTTAAGCATATGTTCCAGGCAGAGCTATGATGTTGAAATATGGGCAGAATTAGGACAAACTCGAGTCAGCAATACATTGGATTTGAAAAATCCATTGTTTCGATATACGGGGACAGCAGTCCTTCCTCCTGCTGGTTGCGCTAATGAATCTCCGTCTGATGCTTTATTGCAAAATGCCGGTAAAAAATTTTGAACTGTTAGAACATGTCAATTTCTTTATTTCTTTTTTTGACCCGTTTTTTTAAAAAATGCAAAATGTTTTTTATTTGTAAGGAATACACTTCTATATGTTGAAACAAATTTGTAGCGAGTTGTAATTTAGTTAATTGAGATAGCGTTTCGTCTTCAGAAAAACATGACTATGAATTATTTCGATTTTAGATATTTTCTATTTTAATTTTTGAAAATACTCGTGCTTTGATTTGTCATTTTTTTCTAAGCAATATTTTGATTGAATGTTTTTGAGTTACTTTTTAATTCATTATCGGAAATATTTACGGTCACAGTGTTTGGATTTAAACACAGTTGACATTTTAAAATTTTTTGCTAGGTTGTACGCTTTTCTGAAAAATCACTAAATCAAAAATATGTACAATTTTAGGGTTGCTGTCTACAGGTCAGATGGATTACACAGTGCACAACATGATCAATGGTTTTGCTGGTAGTTACTGTGGTACTCATACAAATGCAACCAATCCTGTATCTGTTGTTGAACCACCTATAGTTGCTGCACAGATGGTCCAAACACAAGATGTGAACCGCGATATTTTTCGAATACGTAAGTTTGAATACTTAACTATGAAAAAACCGATGACCGTTGATTCATTAGAGATGCGGATGACTGATCACTTTCACTATATTGGTTCAAAATCATTGTATCATGTTATATTCATAGAACTAATAATATAAATAAATTTGCCACGGAACTTTTAATGTGCCTTCAATTTTTCCAAACATTCTGCGTTTCATTTTTTATTTTTCAATTCCTATGGGTAAGACATGCAATAAGGGCTGAAGATGTAAAATTGAGTTCAACAATCTACACTAACAGACTGATTATATTAGAACATTATTTAAAATATCGGCTTAATAAAATTTTAACTTTTTCTAGGCCTTAGGCTTATGAGTGATATTATTTAAAAATTTGATGCACAGTTCACATATAAAAACGCATGGAACAATAATTTATAATTTTTTTCAGTCGCTCAATCACATTCTCAAATCATGCAAGGTCAAAATGTTATGCAAACAGGACAGTGATTAGTCAATAATTTTTCGCGCATTTCTTTTTTTTTCAGTTTATATTTTATAATGTTGACGTTGATTATTTGATTATTGGCATTTATTTTTACTTCGTTGTTTATTGGTCATTGTATTAGGATAGTTTGCATTGTTCAAAAATGTGATTATTTTGAGAACAATAGATTTGAAATTTCAAAAAGTTTTATCAGTTATTACTGATTCCATGAAATTTTTTTAGACTGCTGCGCAGATTTTTCTTTGGCTTATTTAAAGCTGTATTCAGTTGAAGAATTGTAACGATGGCGAAGTTTTTTGTAATTCGTCCGGTTTTTAAGATAGTAATAGATTGCTATGGATGTAAGTTATGGATTTTGTTGGGTAATTAGAGCACCAAATGATGCAAATCTACGTAGTGTAGTTGTCATATGTTGTATTAATGTAAGATTTTTATTCCAGCTTTTAGAGTTGTTACATATTTGACAAGTCTAAGTATTGTTTGGTAAGTTCAAGTAAAATAAGTGTGCAATAAATAATTAGCAAAAGTATTGTTGACAATGACTTGAATGTCGAAGTCTGGTTTATTGAATTCACGTCTTTATCTTCATTTTTATCCATTTAATTTACTTACTAGTTGATCCCGAGAGATGGCTTTTCTTATAAAATTCTGTTTATGGCCCTTGCAGTCCTATTTGTATAATCTCTGTGCGTTTTTTATGAAATGCAAAATTACCTTACTGAGGCATACTAATTGTTGCATACAAATACTATCAAAAGACCTTGATTGAAATTTTTTGCCAGTGAATACAGCACTCTGTTATTCCTATTTTTACTTGGTTTGTTTTCTTTTAATGTGCAGTGCAGTCGGAATAAAAGAAAAAGTGGCCATCTTTTTATTGCTACATTTCGCAATGACAGTTGAAATGTTTCCATAGCTTCGCACTTATCATACTTTTTTCAGTGAACTGATGGGGGTTTTTTAGTGTTAGTTGAGTCAGTATTTTGTCGAATGCAGTATTTTAGAGACCGAATATTCACTGGATTTATTTATTGAAATCCAAAGAAGTGTTGAGAAACTCGAACTGATTTGAATAATAGTTAACCGAAATTTGTCTCCCTGAATTTCCTTACCAAATGAAGAATTCGCGCTGTGATCCGATATCCGATTACCCTTTTTTTTTTTTTTTTTTGTTTTCAGCAGATAATGTCACAGGAAGCTAGTAATACAGACAATTGCTTTTATTATTTTGCCTATGGTAGCAATTTATTAGATGAAAGAATGCATTTACAAGTAGGTGATAATTTTTTTATTGATTTCTCTTTTATAGCATCTTATTAATTGTTCCATGAAGTTATGAAAGTAATATGACGAAGTTGTGGCATATTTCATACGATGTATGATTTTGATTGGACGAATTCGGTGGGAAAATTGAGTTAATGTAGTTACCAAAAATAAATTTTCTCTGCATCGTAATAGTTTAAAAATAATTTTCACAGTGCTTATTTAAATTTTTATCTGATCTGCAATTCATTATACAGATCAAATCTGCCAAATACGTTAGCAAAGGTGTATTGCTTAATTATCGGCTGGAATTTTATGATCATGGACTAAGATGGATGGGAGCCGTAGCATCAGTGGAACAGTCAGAAGGTGATGAAGTTTGGGGATGCGTATGGCACGTGCCCTGGTCATTTTCTAATGATTTAGATATACAAGAAAGCAGCTATCATCGACTTGATGGTATTTTTACACTCATATGTTAGGATTTAGAATACGTTCAGTGTGAGAGCAGGATTTCATTTTCAAAAATTCAAAGTATTTATAGAAATTTAAAAAAAAAATCGAATTGCGATTCCTTCCAACATTTTTAGTTACTAGCTATTGTTTTCGTGAATCTTTCTTATCTTATTGACATATGAATCGACCAATGTATTATTCATTTAATTGCGACGCACTGCTAAACCATGCTGCAACTTCCATGTTTTGAAATACAGCATTATTCTTAAGTCAATTGTCTTCGGTTCTGGTGGAGAAAATTCAAGAAATGAATGCGTCATTTATTTGAACTTTTTAAATCGAAAGCTGCAATTAATAATAAAACTGGTTTCTTTTTAGTGAACGTTAAAGTTGAAAGTTCAGTAATAATTTGCCGCACTTATCAGTATTCGAATCCCAATCGCCAGCGAAAACTTCCATCGCCTCACTATAAATTGGTTATCATTTCTGGCGCCATCGAACATTCCTTGCCTTCAGATTACATTAAAAAGTTGAAAGCAATTAAAGATAACGGTTACAAGGGTCCAATAGCTCTTGATTTAATCGTTTTGAAATATCTGAATTCTAATACTTATAATTGAAAGTTGTATTGGAATGGATTTTCCCAGGTATTTAGGAAGTTTGTCAAGTATTGATGGTACTTCGTGAATGCAAATGTTTTTTACGTTGTTAGATTTAAAAGATTCAATGCAAAGCATTTTTTTTTGTTTTCTTGGCCGTACATCAAAGAAATCATGATTTAAAATGTCAAAGCGCTTTACGTAATTCGCCTCTAAACTCTGTTCAATTCACTCAGTTATCAGCGAATATGCGAATAAAGGAATTTATATTAAAGAAAGTAATCAAAAAAAGATGAGAGTGAAAAAAGATGCAAAAGAATTATGATAAAAAAGTGTGTGACTTTAATCGGAATTATTTTCCAAAAAATTGAAAAGGACAGAAATTTATGTTTGACGAGATTTTATGTCAGCAGAATCTTAAAAGAGTATTCTAGCTATGAATTTGGATCATAAGTGCGCTTTATCATCCTTACCAGGCTGAAAAAAAAAAACATATAATGTATTTATGAATAATTTTATTCAATTATTTAAATTCACTCTTGAATAGTATCTTCTACCGACTTTTCTTACCTCGTAGATATGCTTTTTTTTATGCGATGTAAATTTTTTCTAGCCTGGTCGATAAATGTTTCGAACCAAAACCGTTAGGAAATAAGTGCTTTTTAAATAAAGATGGTGAAAAAGTGTAGATATTAAGAAGGCCTGAAAATTTAAGATGATAGATCTCGACATATCTCATGAACAGGAATTAACTGGCATGGTTTTTTTTTTTTTCGCCATCTCTGTCTCCTTTCCGCTTAGTCATCTTTTTCACAAAAAAAGAATTTCAGAACATGCTATGTTTTATCGATGAAATCCTATTTAGCGAAAGATCCAGTTTGATAACTGCTATTAGTTAGCGCTTTTTTTCTCAAGTCAATAATTCGAGTTACTTTAAGGCATGTGAAACAAATTCCGGAATAGCTCTACAATGAACAAGTTACGATCTGCAGGTGACAGATTTTATAAAATTTCAAGAAATATCTTCAGAGTGTAGCTGTTTAAAAAGCGCTGGAAATGCAATAGATTTAGGTCCTGGAAATGATAATGTTATTTAGCTTCATTCTACTTTGGCCTTAGTGGAATTATTACTGTTGGAAACAAGAAGATCACTGTAATATTCATCCTTTGGAGTTTGCTGATTCCTAACAAGTCATATTCGCTCCAACTTACAATCGTTGCATTTCGTTGTTTATAACACGTTCGCAACTTTTTATAAATTTTATACCGTTTCAACATCAATATTTGAATCATGAACATTTTGTACATTTATTAAAATGTTTATAAGTTGAAAACATGAAATGTTGCAACGACTGATTGATTCTTTCATCATTCACTATCGCTTAAGTAATTTCGCCATTCTACCAGCAGCATAAATTCTCAAAAATTATTTAGAGTGGTGCTGGATTGTTGTGGAATATCCTGATGATGTAAGAGTTTTTTTTTATTAGAAGAGAATATAACATAGGATAATCAAATTTAATGCTTTACTGGCAGATGCGTTTGTGTGGATTGATATCAGAAAAACGTCGTGGTTAATTTACCATCAGGATAATGACCGTGATTCTGATGAACTGAATTTAGATATTAAATAACATTAAAAGAAGTAAGAAAAAGTGAAAAGTGACTGAATTATAAAGAAGATATAAGCAATGAATGGCAAAAAAATGAATCTAAACAAAAAAAAATTGAGTAGAAACAAAAATATTGCAAAATTAAGACGCAAAAGAAAAGATGATGAGTCTTTAGAAAAAAAAATCTCGTGCACATACTGAACTTATCATCGTTCAAAAATTTTTGAATGTCTTTTTCATGAAAGAGTTTTGCTATTCACAATCAAAAGGCTGCGTCAGAATAGTGACCATGACCTAGGTGGGCTGTAAATATGAAAATGAATTTCCATTACTAATAACGAAATCCCACAATGTTGAATTTTTTACATTTGAGCAAATAGTAACAATGTCAGTTATGTTGTTTGTCTCAAAAGTTTAGAATTCACAAGCGTAGCGATGAAATCTATGCCAAACTGTCTGAAAAAAAACTTGGCAAATATGTCAGAATGATAATTAAAGATGGTAGCGCAAGCGCAACCAAAAAAAAAAAAAAATCATAAGCGAAAAGATCAGCGAAGGATGCTTAACAACTTATAAAGTTCAAATTGATTGAAATGATAACATTTTCAAATGAGCTAGTTCAATTCATAATGGAGGAAGAATCAATTAGATGGAATCAGGGAATTTAGGGATGCCTAATTATTGAAAGATTGATTGGAATGCAATATTATTGTCAACAAAAAAAAAGTTGTGAGAATGTAAGGCAAGATGTAGAATAATACATGAATTTGCAATATTTATGAACTAGTATTTTACAGGAGACAAATAGTCATTAGATGGATTAAAATTCGAGTGAATGTGATCGTATAGTATGTTTTTAGGTCAAAAAAAAATGAAAGTAAGAGAGGACAGAATGCTTTGGTCTGAAAATATGCAGGGATTTTAATACAAATTGTCTATCACTAAAAAGAACAAAATTTTCAGCCGAGAACTGATCGGATGGTGTAATTAAAATATGAAGAAAGAAACAATGAACAGTGTATCAACCTTTGGAAGCAAAGTTTTTCAGTTCCTGCATGGCACTCTTATTTATGAAATCCCCTATTTATTATGTCCCGCGTCCCAATTCCCTAAAATATCACGGCCTGAAAATCTTCAAAATCATAATATTTCTTTTGTAATCAAACTTGACTTTGATATAGTTCCTCCAAATTCGGCCAGTTTTTCCATATTGATAGATCAAAGATTCATTAAGAATTTCCTCGTTTATCTCATATCAAGATTTTTTTAAAAGATGTTATAGCATAATACTGAGTCAAGCATGAATAGAAAATAAAAATTAGCAGCAGAAAAGATGAGATGCACGGTTTTACATTTAGCTAAAGCAAATATTAGGCTCAACAGAATTCAAGTCTAACTTGTACTAAACCTGACTAGTTTAATTGGAGGAAAAACACGAGTTTAGATCTAATATATGCACAATCATAATTTCTCTTGCATACTTCTCATCCAGCAAAAGTATTTATTCGATGAAAATTGCAAAAAAAAAAAAAAATGTCTGGATAGCGAATTTTTCAGGAAAAATTTAATCATCACAGGCATTTTCTTTTTGTATGCAACTGAATGATGTACTTACGCTAAACATGATAAATACTACCGATATTGATATTACTATTACAATCTAAAAACATTGTTGTGAGAAATTAATAAGTAAGAAGGTCTCAAGTTGCAAATTCAGATCTCGATTTTAATTAAAGCAGGTGAAACTAGTGTCACTTTATATTAAGTGTCATTTTGTCATTAAAGGGAAAGAAGCTTTTCTGCTTTCTCACAATAACATTTTTACATGAAAATAAAATTTAAAATTGAGTGAATAAAATGCTTCAGTTTTCTTTTTTTACGCAAGTGTTCATTATGACTTGGATTTGGGAAAACGATAAATTCTTCCACTGATAGTCCGGATGATAAGCTTGTTGTATTCAATTATTTTAAAAATATTTTGAAGAATTACTGTAGTTTTTCTGTTTTCTATTCCTTAAATAGATTAAAAAGTGATCCCAAAAAAATAAAAACTACCATTTGAAATTTCTGATATTTTATTGCTGGACTTCGAATTATAAACGAAGAATGGTATAAAAATGTATTAGAACAAAAAATTTCAACTTAAGAGCAGAATTACTAAATAGATGCTTCTTCTTCTGCAAAAGAGCTTACTAGTGATTGCATAATTCATATGATTTTTTTGAAATAATTTATGCGAATCATTCTCTACTTAAAAATGTCATTCTCACTTCTTTTGAAATATTTCGAATTATTCACTTGTAGTTCTATTGGTTTTGCGTAGTTTTACTGATCGTTTGTCTGCAAATAGTATTGCAAATTAATGATTTTAATTTTACTACCAGAAATGATAGGCGACTTATGTAATGAGATTTGGCAGTTCTCTCATCTATTTACTAGAATTTTTCACTGAAAACGAATAACCGTAGCGAGAGATCTCGAACAACGTCTTCGTTCATTTTTCGGAAACCACTCTTAGTTAAATGGCGCACAATTTTTGGGTTATAGCACTTTGGATCAGAAACCATCCGAACAAGAAATGAACGTTTCTGAGTCAACGTTGCTTGATTTTTTCGCTTCAGAATTTCATTTTTGTTAAGATCTTCTTGGTCTGGTGGCTAAAATTGTTTTGTAATGATAAGGCAGTGATTACAACAAATAAGGCAATTAAGACATTTTTTCTTTTTCATTTTTGATAAAGAGAACTGAAAGAAAGACTTATCTGTCCAATGTATCCTTTCTCTTCCGCTGTTTCTAACTCATCCTCTTCAACAAGTGGATATGAAACCAACGAATTTTCTGCAAATTTTCTTAGACAGTCGTAAAACCGAAGTGACAAAATAATTCAAGCATTTTGTATAGAGGAAATATGGAATATTTCTCAGACAAATGAATCATTCATTCATATCTGGAAACAAGGGCCTTTATCCTCTCATTTTTTAACCTATTAATAGAGCTCATGTGCATTGTTTGAAATATTGTAAGCATTGTCCAACTTATCCTTTGCCTGACCAATCTTTTGTATGATTAATGTGTTGTAAACCCCTGCCCACAATTAAGATCAGGGATTATCCACATAAAAAAGAGATTTTCGAATCAACAGGAGCAGTTCAATTCAATTCGATTTCAAAGACGGTTTAAACAGTACGAGCGATAGTTCAGCAGGAGCAGTTGAAGTAATAGAGAGAAAGGAGAACGACAATCATGAAAGGAAAGTACGAAAACATAGTGAGCATTCATAAACTGTTAGTATCCTTTTATTATTTACTGTGTATTGTTCATTTAATCTTTATTATTGTTTAAATAAACACGATATTGTCTACAATATCGTAAAGATCAGCAAAGGCTATTGTCCATTGTTCATAATATCGTATAAACCCATTGAAAGCTATTGTTGATCTATTTGGGCCATAAAAACGAAAGGATCTCCAATGCAACCCGACTACAAACCAAATTGCAAACTATCGGAAATTTTCTCGACATTGCACATTTAAAGTTATAATGAATTTTTGAGTAACAACTTAAAATTGCTCTCATCCTTCCTCTAAAAACTTATTTATCTACACAATACCCCTTACATCTTTCTTATGGCTCAAATAAGATTATTATATTTTAATCCAATTTATAGTTGATGCAGCTGTCATTATTTGATTTATGAAGTTTATGGATTTTTCTTTCAATAGATAAATTATTTCGTTTCTTATGAGATATGCAACATCTCCAATTAGTATGAGTAAAAAGTTCTTGCTATTATTTATAAATAATTGGTTGATTTTTGGATATTTGAATATTTTTAAACAGAGGCGGTTGTGCAATAATCTCAGAAATCTATTTCCATTTAAATTTATACTAAAGACAAAGTAGAAGATGAACGACGTACGATGGATATGTCGTGCTGTTTGTGAAATGAGTTCGTAAGCAATTCGAATGTCTTTTTCGGTGGCTTGTTCCGCGCAAACACAGAAACGAATCACAAAACGCCCATTCAACGATGCTGGTACCATGTGAATACGGCCAGAAGAATTCAATCTGCAAATGTTGGATCATTCGAGATATGTCAAAATCGAATAGTATTGGGCTTCTGGATACCACCAGAATTCTGAAAAATGTTTGTACTGGTAGTTACCAAGCAAAATGAACAGTTGATCTATCCATTAAGTTTCGAGTTTTTTCCAAAGATTGATTTCTGGAAGTAGCATTTTTTTTTTTCACTTTTGTAGAAGATATTAAAACCACAATGAAATTTGCAAACTTGGTAAGGAGTGCTTGATTCATTTCTTCAGAAGCAACCATACGAAAGCAAACCAGACCAAGAATCACGTCACCAACAATTTCAAAAATATCATCGGCTCGTATGAGTTGCTCAAATAATTTTGCCAAATAACAGTGCTGCAAGAATATGAAAGAGATTATTGTTAACATGGAATCTGAATACCGATTTTAACATGTTAGAATTCACAAATAAGCAAACTCAGAGTATTCAGTACTTCAACCAGATCTCTAGTAAAATGTTTTAAAGATGTTCAGCGTCATATATTTAAATTTAATTAATGATGTTTCTTTTCATAAGCTTTTCCATGGTTATGACAAATTTCCGTTTCACTCTGTTGTTTTCCGACCGCAAGTAATAAAATATCAAAGGATCAGAATGTTTTGAAATATGACGGTGTTATGTCAAACGATTTGAACTATGTTAATTGTTAATCGTTGGGATAATAAGCAATTCCCAAGTTCCTAATATGAAAAAATATAAAACCTTGCGGATATAGTTTTGCAGACCTTCGACACCGTAAACTCGAATCACAAACCATAATTTTAATGATCGAAAACGACGACTGAGTGGTATACTCCAGTGGCGATAATCGATTGCCTTATCTAAACATTACTTTTGAGAAATATAACAAAGGAATATGAAAGATGGCAAGATCTTAAAAAGACGAAAATTGTGTTTTGAATGGCTGAGATTCTAGCGGAAAAGTTCAACATTCTCATTAATGAAATGTCGAGATTTTTTTAAAGAAATGATAAGCTGGTGAGAAAAGATTTTAATAAAATCAATTTCTAAAACAAATTGAAATTCAGAATTTGTCAGAAAAGTGAATACCTGTCCAACTGTGTTGTAAATATAGTGGATCAACAACTAGAGCTTGCGTCAGTTTGTAGCGATCTTTTACCCTAAAAATATTATGAAGAATGCCAGATAAAGAGCATAATACTTTGCGAATAACACAAAAAAGATAATTCTTTTTATAAATTTGGATGCTCATAAAATCACAAGGTTACTTTTAAATTTTCAAAAAATTACACCTTCTATTTCAAATTTATATGAGAACAAATATTTTGCAATTTCTGCTTAGTAATATGATGAAATTACCACATTGTAGAGCAATCAAAATTGACAAGCATAAATTTATTGGGATTGGTGTTGAAACTCATTGCATATTCGATTCCGTCCATTAGTGGCCGGAATTCTGGACAAATCATAGCACTTCCGCCATATGCTCCATCCACATGCAACCATAAATCATTTTTTTGACAAACAGGACCAATTTCGGAGAGGACATCGAAGGAGCAGCATGATGTGGTGCCAAGAGTAGTGGAAACGAAAAACGGTATTAAACCGAGATCACGATCTTCCTGAAATGGTCAGAATTATCTCATTATAAAAAAAAAAAAAAAAAAAAAAAAAGAAAAATGAAACACAAATTTAACGTAAATAATCAGACTGATAAAAAATCGAGAATTCCTCTGGTAAATTACGAAATATAAAATATGCAATTATAATAGTGATTTTTAAGAATTTTTTTAAAGGCATGTACCTCTATCGCCAGACGTAACGTTTCACCACGTAAACGAAACTTCGAATCAGTGTCCAGAATTTTCAATTTAACCATTCCGATCATGCAAGCTTTCTCGACTGATGAATGAGCCTGTAAATCATTTCATTGAATTGCAAAAATTTCGAAAGCATTATTCAAAATATTTTCCAAATTATTGTGTTATACGTCAGTTTATAATTAGTTGGTTATTTAGTCCTCATTATTAAAAACTTAATTAAAATGACTGACTGAAATGTTTTGTTTCCTGTAAAGAAAATGCATCATTTACTTCTTTTGAACAGTATGCGACTAATTTTGATAGCAATAATCCTTCTTCGACAAATGGAAAACGGTGTCTGAGCTCTTTGAGCACTTCAAATCGCGCTGCTAATAGCGAAACGAAATTACATTCACTTGCAGAACCCTGAAAATAGTGAAATGATTTCAAAAAAATAAGTTAAATTTAGGAAATTCAACTTGAAAGTTATTTTAAAATTTTTAAAAGTGGAAAACTTAGCAATTTTAAAATATGAATAAATTCGAAAACTTATCATTCAAAATATGAGTCTGAACTATGAATATAAATCACTTTTTTTTTTACTTTTATATATGAGTCATTTTTGTCTTTTATTTAAATTAATATGGTGATAATCCTTAGGACATGATTACCTGTATGACACCGCCACCTTTTCCATTCTCGGTGAATGGCAAAAAAGCCTCTGGCAAACCAATCATTCGACCAAGCCAATCTAGCATAATAATCTCTAATTCAGTCATCGCAGGGCATGCGGCCTGAAAAAATTAGTTGCTCAATAACTGATTTTTTCCTTTTTATGACGAAATTAAACTCTGAAGAAACAATACCGACCCAGGAAAAGCCAACTGCACCGATAGCATCTGAAAGCATATCAGCCAAAATATTTGGAAAGGCATTTCCAGCCGGGAAATAGGCATGAAATCGAGGATGTTGCCAGTGGGTGATCTGAAAATGGAAGGAAATTTCTTGAAAATTCGGCTTTGTTGTTTTAGTTTTGTGGCATAAATTTTAATTTATAAGTTACCAGAAAAACATATAAATCCGATATTTATAAACATTTCTGACTCTTTCTATCAAGATTTTCAGGGCAATTTGTTTTAGATTTGATGGAATTCGTTCTGGTCATTTCTATGGAACATCTTATTCATTATGGTCTCACGGAGATTCTTATTATCTTTCCAATAAATAATTGCTTTTATGTCTAATCCCAAAATATCTTCAAGTATCATGAGCAATATTATTTTAACTTTACCCCGGGCATAATATATTTGTCGAAATCATGAATAACATCTTTGAATGATTCCGCATGTTGAGGTGCCACACCAGGTAATAGATCTCGCAGATATCCGGGTTCGATAGATGGCACTACACGTCTCTTTTGTATATTTTCAATATAATCCGCGATATAATCTACTACTTCTTTGCCATATTTTCGGAATTCGCTAGTATCCATATCTCCTGTTTCTAGAATTAAGCAGTGAAGGACTCTTATTTAAGGCCATTTATTCCATATACTAACAAAAATTTTAAATAGCAATGCTAACAGAATTTTATTTTACTTATTTTTCGACGGTTACATCTTAGTCTCTAAATTCATGTTTTATTTTCATTAGTTTCTGAATTAACTGGCTAGGAAAAAAGGCAATAACTGATAAAACAAGAAGTCGATTAGATGAGCAAAAGAATAAGTAAATTCAAGCAAGCTGCTTTCAATTTATGCAATCATCAGCCGTTTCTTGATTTAATTAAATATGGAAAGGAAGACGTCATGAAAAAATCAGAAGAAGCTGCATTTGCATTGTATTGTCGTCACCAAATTAAATATGCTCTTATCATGCATCTGTTTCTGACAGGTATCTAGATTGAATCCAAACTCGAGAGTACACTCTTGTCTATAATTCAGTTATTTTAAGTATTTTTAGCTTCTCAATAAGGATGCGAATAAAATGAGAAGACATGATCGACTTTTTTTCTAAAATAGTGAAGTTTGCGTACATATTTTAGTTTAGGTTAAATTGGTCATTGCATTAATATTCATATTCTTTTCATACAAGTTTGTGATTAAGCCACATCGGTAATTAAATCCGCATTTTATTGTGAAACGCTTGAAATTTGGATTAAGCTGTCGAAGGAACAGATTTATATTAATTCCTTTATTCAAAGTAGTAGTAATCAAGAATATATAATTGGCAGTACAGTAGAAAATCAGAGGTGTAGTGAAGTAAATTGGGTGATGTTGACTGGGTTTTTAGAGAAGAATATGTTGGGAGCTTGGACAGAACAACGTGGCTTAAGATCGTCCAGTCAGAGCGAAACCAATTCGAAAGAGAAAGAATAATGAAAAAAAAAAGTGGTTTTTTTTGGAATTTAGTAGGGGTATTTTAAATGTTAAGAACTGGGCGTGTTGGGATATAACACAATTGATAATAAAATAATTTTAAGAAAAGAATTATTTACAAGGAAAAAAAATGTTAAGACAGTTTCATTGAATTCAAAGATGGTTACAGATTTGCAAGCACAAGATTAATGACTTTATTAATTGTAAACGGAAAGATGTGGCTGCAAATTAGCATGGGAAATAGCATGATGACTCATCGAAGAGTTTTACAAATTTTTAATCATTTAATTATATAATTTTCCATAATAATTGCTTATAGTTGGGAATTAATTTCGGTTTTCCCACACATTTAAAGGAATCATTACACTTGTAAGAAAAATTTAAGACATAATCAATCAAATCCAAACAATATGAGAGTTTCAGACAGTTTCGAAACTGCGTCTGGACCTTAGTCTCCACAACATTGTAATCAATCATCCAATTTCTTAACAACTTTAACTGGCACCTGGCATACATCAAATTCTTGCAAAAAAAAGAAAAAAAAATAAGAAAAGAAAAGATAAAATTATTCTAATTAATATTAATATGAACCCTTTTTTTTGGGTTATTTCGACAGCCTTTAATATTATTTTGGTATTTTTGTTTTCCAAAAAATAGGCATTTTAAGCTAATAATTTATTTGCAAATTTATGTGCTTTCTATTCTTGAAAGTTCTCATGCATTTCTTATTATTATATCCATAATTATTGTTCTCAGTAATAATAGCTATTTTTTGCTTCTAAAAAAATGAATTCGATTTGCTTCTGAATTAAATAAGCAATATTTAAAATGATTTTTGATGTTGCCATTCAGAATTCTTTAAAGTGCAATCTTATTTTATCTTGCGCATAGTAATTTAGCACTCTTAGAACAGTGACTGTCACTAAAAAATGGAACCGGTAAAAGTTACAATTTTTTCGCATTGCATGAGGATGAAGAAGTGTAATATTTTGCCTTTTTTGAAAATAATTTTCATTTGAAAATGGCGGATGCATTGTGCAGTAAAACATCAAAAGAAAGCAATCACTCATTCTGCTTCTTACTTTTCTATGTGAAATCTAATTGAAATCCAAGGCGAATGTTACGTTTTTCCACAAAAATAACGCTACGTCTGGTAGAGGCTCATATGAAGCACATAATAAGAAATTGTAACCATACAGTCAACTATTGCTACAATATTATGTGTGATAATATTTTCTAAAAAAATGTATGAGTAAAATTAGTTCTGAATAACATATTTTGCATTATTAGGCTTATTAGAAAGCCAACTTCTGTTCTGATAGTTGTATTTTTGCTCAGCACTGAAATTTGTCGTGAAGTTAGTTGTTATTTACATAAATGACAGAGGCATGTTTTTATAGTTGAAAAGTTTAAATGGAGGATTTAATCAACAAAAGATGTAAGATAATTTCTGGTCCTGATCAGCGTATCTTTTTTAAATCCGTCTCTTATCATCTTTTTACCTTAAGCACTGTATTCAGATTGATTGGATTGCTCATGGTAAATATGAGAGTTTACTTAAATTTTGTGAATAATGAGTTTTTTGTTAACGTGAGAAATAAAATCAAGCATCATAGAGAAATTCACATGGGATATTTGAGTTTACAGTTAATCTCATGAAGATATGTGTAATTCTTGAAATACTCAACGCACTTACAGGAATTTAACAGATAATTGTTATATGTGAATTTTTTTCATCACTTATTAGTTGTGATATTTGCGAAGAATATTTGTTGTGTTTTAAAAAAGGTTTTTACTATTTCGATTGTTCCAGCAAGTATATACTTTGGATCTCGTGGCTTTTTGAATAGAATCGATTGGGGAATTGTTTAGTAATCATTACTTTATTTAAAAACTGCACAAAACAACAAAATTGACCGGTGCTTACATTATTTGCAGACACCATTTTTTTTTTTTTTTTTTTTTTTTTTTTTGATATTATCGGCATCAGCTGTACATGCGATAAACTGCTTCATCTAAAATTCCAAAAATTAATTTTGGAGATCATAATTTTATGCAAAAAACTCTATCAAAATGGAATGGATGGAAAATGTTAGTAGTATTAATGAATTTCTATAAATTGTGAGTCTTATCGAGTCATATATTATTTATTTGTATATTCTGCACTGCCAATTCTAGAAGTTTATCGAGCATCGGCCTTCCCATCTTATTGAGTTTAACACGGTCATAACCTCTTTTCATGCCACATCAAATGACCTTCATTATGAGGAAAACATTGGTGTACGCACACCTATAGACGATCATAATCGCATAGATTGGAGCAAGTACCTGTAGCAAGTACCTTTCCTTCTCTTTTCTTCGAGTATATCGCTGATCATTATTCAAGGACGATCAATGGATTTCGATTGGAAAACGTCCATTAATTTGTTTATTTGTATAGTTTGCGAAGATTTCCAATTTTTCAATGCGATATTGTCAGTTTTAATGGCAAAAGGTCGGACAACATAATGAGCTGTACAAGATCAATCTCTTCCTCATCTTTATCACAATCACTTTTTTAAAGCATTTCCTTCGATGATTTTTTATTGGATGCTATTCAACGTAAACAACATTAACCGATTATTTCAAGCTAATCAACATATCTCGCTATAAAAAAGCCTTTTTCTGTCAAAAATTCAAATAAAGATCCTTACCTGGATATATGCAGTAAAATTTTCATTTAAAAATAACTTAATTATCCGCATTTGCATAATTTTTTGAGAGCAAAGAAGCCGCAGTTGAAGCCTATATGACACTTACATATAAAATGGTCCTGCGTTCTTCGATATTTGACATTATATTTCAAAATTTTTGTATTTCGTCATCAAATTAAAATGACAGCAACATTTCTCAAATCTATTACACCAGAGTAAAGCAACAAATAAAATGATTTTCTCAAATCTATTACACCAGAGTAAAGCAACAAATAAAATGATTTGCTTTCATCAAGGGGATGGGTTTAAATTCTCCAACTAAATGTATATTTTCATGAATATTCAAAATTTCCGATTTTTTCATTGGAACAAGGAGAAGAAATCTAAAAAATAAAGATTAAACGAAAGTTAATTCAGATGTTCCAAAAAAATTTTGCCGTTGACGCAGCTGTAAAGATATAATACTTTTTCTGGTTAAATTTAACATGAATTTCGCTGAACATACGTCATGAAAAGCCAAGTTAAAGAATTTTTTCATAAGAAATCCATTTTTCATAGAATATATTAATATTTGGGAAAGAGAGAAGAATTTAAAAAACAAACACAAATATATTCAAAGAAGCAAAAAATGCATCATCAATTTTCTCATTTAGCATATTTTCGATCTCATCCTAAGCAGGAATTTCCGATATAAATCACGTTGTACTTGTCATTTAAACTGAACTGCACTTATTTTGATAGAACCATAAATGCCAAATCAAACTTAGTTTTTACTTGATGAAATGTTAGAATATCACATTCACACAGAATCTATTAATTAAGATTCTTGTAAACGAGTTTATAATGACTTTACCTGACATAATATTTTTCTAGTTTTTCTCGTTAAGATTTTAATGTCTCACTTTTTTCATTGCTAATTTGTTAAGTTAACGATAATTATATTTCGCTGTCTTTCCACTGTAATAAAGATAAACGAGCCTTTCAAAGTTTGATATATGCATTAAATAAATAAAGCCTGCTTCTAATGTTGATGAGAAGATTCAATATTGCAACTCAATATAAACAGAACAGCAACCAGTTGGATTGGTTCAACATCAATTTAACAGCTTTAACTTTATGAAAATTTAAGAAGTCCATCCAATTTCACATTTTCGCTGCATATTTGAGAATTGCGATGATAATAATATAAAGTAATCCTGAAAAGTAATCCTTGAAGGCTTCTATTTGAAAATTTTTCTATTTGGCTTCTATTTGAGCATAAATTAGAAAGTCGAAAAATTTTATAAAAATATCACCATGATTGCTCGAGGAATAATTACAGCAAGGATTATGTTTTGCATGGTGAAGTGGAAAAGGACATAAAATTGGAAGATGGAGGGGAGGTAATAACAGTGTGTCGTCCACTTCTGTGGCGCGATCGCCCAACAATTTCAACAGTTCGCCGATCAATCATTCTGCATTATTTTTGTCGCAGCAGTTGCTGAAAATTCGTATATCCTTGGCTCATTTTCTCCTTCCTTCGCCACGATTCATTTCTTAATTTTATATTATATAAATATAACTCAATGAGCTTCCAAGAAACTTCATATCTGATGACACATTAAAATAGATAATTCAAATACACGTCAAATAAGAGAGAATCTTGTGTACCTGCTTGGAATAATCCGTGTATCTCACAAGTGATTATATTTAGTATAAATTGTGCAGTGTACGAGATTCTAGTAAAATTTTGCTTCATCATCTTAAACCAGAGAATTTTGAATGCATCGTTTGCGGAAAACATAACACAATTTTGATTTTCTTTGCAAAAAATGAGCTTTAATTAAGCCTTCCTCTCGCTTCGCAGTGCGCAGCAACGACCTCATTTCGATTTCAATTAGTTGACATTTCAAAGAAAATTTTCAGTGTGTAATGGTAGTGTTTTACATTTCTTACCTTCTCAACCACCATTAAAACCGATTATTGTTCACTTATCCATCTGTCTGATTCTCCGTTTATTTTGCTTTTTCAGTTTTAAATTTCTTCAAAATTTTTATTTGCGGTGATTTGGCTAACTTCTTTGTCCTTGAGCCGGGTATTCGTCCATTTATAATATTGCTCAGTTTCATTCTGTAGTTTTAGATAGGAGAAAGGAAGAAGACAAATGATTTTTTAACTAGAATTAGAATTTCTATGCTAATAAAAATTAATCAAATACGATTTCTAGACTTCTTGAGCCTTCCTAATGAATTAATCAACAGCAAAATTGATGAGTGCTTAGATGAAAAAATAGTGAACAGCAAAGTAAAACGTTAATAGAGAATCTTTCTCCTAATTTGATTACTTTTCTGCCAACTTTTTACTTTGAAATTTATTAATGAAGTATTTGGTCGATGCACTATAAAAAATGCTTCAACATCAGGAAGCCATCCATCTTTCTAAGGAGGTCACTCTAGACCCGAAATGTTCCAACATCAGGAAGCCATCCATCTTTCTAAAGAGGTCATTCTAGACTCCGATTTATACTCGATGACCTGTCTTGCGAATATAATTCTGTTCTCTTCTTCTCTCACTCTGAAAAAATTCATCCATAGTCAAAAATAAAATCAACTTTTCCACTCGTAAGTAATCATTGTCTTGTTCGTAATGTCATCGCATTTCAGCAATCGCATTGAAAGCCTTACTAAACGAACCGATCTCATTGTTGTTCTGCCAACTAGTTATTGATTAATCATATATTCATATTCCTTTTGATTTTTTAGCCAAATAGAAATAGAATTAATAGTAATTAATAATGATAATCACAATACTAATTATTAGACATGAATTTTCTTTATTTGAAAATTGCAATCATGAGAAATGCAAAAATGTGGTACCATTTAGGTAGTGATTATTCGTTGTTGCTATTTTAGGCTATTTTTTGTTATACGCTAGTGTAAACTATCTCATAAACTGAACAAAGTGAAATTTTCTGCGATTGTTTTTTCTTCTTTTTTCCTAAAAATTGCGTATAAAGATGAAAGGAGAAGATTGAAATATAATTTGAGGTCGAAATGACCGCTACACTTTGTATGTTTCCAAATTTACAATTATATGAATATACATAATGCAAATAGGTTATAACGCTGTGCTTTTGGAATCTTAAAAATGTTAAAACTTTATTTTAAATTCTATGAATTTTCTACTGTTCATATTAATATCTGGAATCCTTTCCATCTCTCCGCCACCTAATATTATACATTGTTGTTGTAATCTATTGACGGTGCAGTTGAGTCTGCTATGTAAATAAATTATTCCCAAGTACTAAGTGTGTCCTTTAAGAAGTGAGGACAGTTCAAGTTGAAGTTGAAGTATTATTCTTGGGATTTTGACAAATAAAATACGCAGCATATTTCAATATTCTCAGAATTATTTCGATAAAACATCTTTTTCTTGTATTCTTTCAAAATCCGTTATATATTGAAGTTATTGGATTCTACAAGAGTGATTGGTTAATTTCGCTATAATTTAACTCCCAAAAGTTACTCGGAAACTTCCGAAAGTAATTTGATTACTAGGACAAGGTTTTTATTTTCAATCTTAGCGTCACTTTACCATAACTTCACAATCTTACTATAATTTCTTCATGGTCTCAAAATAATTTGTGCAGTCTCATCACTCTAATCCATTATCACTCACTTATCTTTTCTCTCTGACACTTAAAATAATTTGAAGAGTGAAATTTCGTTAGAACAGTAAGTTAAAAAAACTTTTCGTTATAATAAAAAGAAAATTATTATACAATACTTTTATGTATTTAGTAAAATTCTGGTTGGCATTCAATGAAATCACAATGACCGACTTTTTCAGTGCTTAGGCTTAGGTCGATGAAATCACGATATAATCATCCTTTTTGCCAGTCCTATCTATTGTAACTGTACTATCTTAATTCGATTTAATCTGATTTTATTTAATTTATTTACTCAATCGCAGTAGATAGATGACAAAGCTGTAAAAATTGGAGATTGAAAAGTTTGATGTATAGTGATCCTTTACATTCCTTCTATTCACTCATCTTCCGATAAGAATTCAATGGTATCCTTGCCTTTTCGGATTTCGTTTACTTATTGCCAACAGTTTCGCCAGAATTTTTGTTTTTGGAATAAATTAGAGCTGAAACATAAGGCGATTTCAATGTCAATGTTTTCTAAAATATTATGCCTAGTTTAAAAAAGTTAGTAGTCACAATCAGCGTTGGCTTATGAATATTCTTCGAAAGAATCAGTTAATTTAAACCTATAAAAGCTTTTGATATCTTGAAATTCTTTTAAATTATTTTTTCATAAAATTAACTTCAGTGTAAACCGAATTCTTTCTGACCAGTTTATTTTATTGCTCTGGCCCTGACTTTTAATCATTTTTATCATCAATTAAATTCAGAAATAAATCGAAATATTTTTCAGAATGGAGAATGGTGAATCAGCATGATGGAATGAAATTTTCCACAGAAATGATTCAGTTGAGAACAGAAACTCTCTCTGAACAACATATTTTGTTACTATGGCTGTTAATCATTGGTAGCCACTTTTTTTTTTATCTGATTAAATCAATTCTATTACAGTATGTTCAGTAATTCGGGATCTTCAGCAATAGTCAAAGTCGATTTTAGCAAGTTCGAGAAATGAAGTGCAATTTAGGCTTCAGAGAGATATTTTTTAATGCTACTGGTGCAACTATCGCTCATTTTATCGTCATCATCACTCGAGCTTTTATTTATTCTGAAGTTACAAAGTTGGAAAATGTACTCAAAAAATTGCTGAAGGTCTACTTTATATTTTATTCAATTAGTAGAGCAAGTTCACAGCTTAGCTCGAACTCATTTTCTTTCCAAAATGATCTTGAGGAAACTTCTACTCCTTCGATGGCTTCATTTCAAGGTGAGATTTTTTAATCTTCAAGAAGAGTTCAGCAGCTTGAAAATTTAACTGCCATTTGATAAAAATGAATGTGAAGGATAATGTGGAAGTATTTTTTGAAAGATTTCTTTACATCAGATTCATTTGAACTAGAATAATATGAATGATTCGACAAGAGATGTATTGTAATCTATTTGATTCATCTGCATATTTCTGTCATTATTTTCATCTTTAAACGGAAAGTAAAAACTTCAAAATCTTCAAAGCGATTAACTAATTGTTTTAATGATTTCAACGGCATAATGGTCTTAACATCTTAATGATATATGTGTTGTCTGTTTTAGAAATCTTAAACGAACAACTTCAAAAAAAAAAACTGGAAGATGACCCGCAAATTATTAATTTCATTACCGAAGATAGCTTGGTAGGATATTTATATTATTTAAATAATTAAATTTGTAAAATTTGAGCCTAAACAATAAACAGATAATCAGAAAAGATCATTTTAAAAAAATAAAAAGTAATAATGAATTTGGCCTAATCCTCCCTTACTTTAGTTCACGAATACTCCGAATAATTCTCAGATATTTCAAAAACCAGAATCCATCCGATCGAGACAGCTTGTTCAACGCTCTTTATCAACTTTATCAGATTTTTCAATCGAAAAAGACTCATCAGATCGTTCAACACTACTCACTGTTATTTTGCCTCGTTCTCCAACCAATTTTGGCCAATTTATTGCCAAAGTTGCCGACATTTCACCAGTCTTGTAACAATTTTTAGATTTTCTTTTGCAAAATTTTTAATGATTTAAAAAAAAAATAAGAATAAGCGATACTGATAGTTATATAGGTAATTCACTGAAATGCACTATTTAAGTTTTAGATTTTGTAAAAAATAGATAGTTCCGACCAAGAAAACCGACGAAATAAATTATTTTAAAAACAGTATAATACCAATAATTCCAGAGATCCATCAGAACGCGATATCAACAGGACATTTTTAGCGTCACCATCAGATTTCAAGACCATCAAAATTTATGGTCTTCATCCTGGTCATCAGTACAGGTTAGGTCTTGAAAAATCTTGTTTACATTTTCATTCAGAATAAAAGTCGAGGGAGAAAGTTTTGATCAGAATAATTTCTTTAAAATCAAAATGTAATTTATTTGGAATTTTATTTCATTACCGCCAAACATATGCTAATTAGTTCTATTATTGATTCTTTATCTATTTGCTCTTAACTTTAATATGTTGAAGGTTTCTTGCAAGCGAGAAAAAAAAAGTTTCGTTGCAAAGCAAAAAAAAGAACAAAAACCTTAGAAAAGAGTATCAAAATATAAATTCAGTAAGAGAAAAAAGTAAAACATAGCTTTAGCTGATGGACGATGTCATTAATTATTTAATTGAAAGTAATATGGCTGAAGGAGCGATGCTTCTAGAAAGTATTATCAGTTTATCAACAAATGCTCGTAAGAGTATCAATTGCAGAAAAGAATGATTCTGCTTGAAATGGACCTATTGCAAAATGCAATCAATAATTGGAATGTATTCTTTTGTTTGAAATAGAAGAGAAAAAAAAATTTTTCAATCGCTCACTGAAATGCTTTTTCATTAGCATCAATATGCATAGATATAAAAATGAATGAATTTGGTAGCATTCAAATTGATGAGTATCACTTCCATGACTTTTTCCGAAAAACTCAAAGATCTGAAGAAATTTGCAGAGAAATGTTATTAAGCAAGCGTTAAACAGTATCAGGGACAGTAAATAATGTACTTTTCAACTTTTCAATCTCCGTTGAAAATTTTGTCTCATCTTCATACATAAAGTGACATTTTAATTCGACACATTTTATATAGAAATATAAGTATATTCATAGTCATGAACGCTTATTTATCTTCTAATCTCTGAGAATACGTTCGCAACTACACGCATGCATGCTTTTGTATGCATGCACATGTAATTTCCAAGAAATATTTTAAATATTCAATTCAACTTATCTTATTCACGTTATCAGAGATGCTTTAAGCCATCCATCTATGCATTCATTCAATCTAAAATGTATTTTCATTTTTTAATTGTACAATGCATCTCACTCGTATCCATTGAAGGATTCCTACTTAGTAGCCGCTAAAACAAAAAAAAAACTGAGGTTTGATAAGTAAATAGTAACTTTACGAGGAAGAGTTTCCGTTCCAAAATGATAGAATCCTCCCCGTTCTTACTTTTTTTCAGCCGTGACCTCTCACTTGTTTGGGTCATCTATAATCCTAACTAAATATGTGTTTCTTGGTATTCGGTTTATGATAATCTGCTTGTTTTGCTTCATGTCGTAGCCATAAATAAAAGGATAAAGAATACAACCAGAATGATTTCTCATAAATTATAATTTATACGAGGATTGAAAATTAAAACGGTAGACATGAATTTGAAGCAGAAATTTGATTTGCATCGGTAAGCATTTATACTAATTTAATTCAAAGTGAATATAAATCCATTCGACTTCAGCATATCAGTGATTGGTAGACGAAAAGGTGAATCGGAACTGATCAAAGAAGAAAGAGTGATAACAGATCCAATAGCGCCAGATTTTGCCTCACATAATGCATCTATCATTTCCTCTCACACGAATATTACTTTACGAGCATTGAAACCTGAAAAAGCTTTACAGGTTAGAATTTTTTTAACAGTTAAAAAAAGAATAATTGATAATGGCAAGTGATTTCACCATGATTTCATCGGATAGAATCACTTTCACATTATCAGTCTTTTTTTTTTAAATAATCATTAGAACCTTTAATTATCTCTTAAAGATAAGAACTTGAAGGAAGAACAAAAAAAAAAATTAAAAATTTAATTTTTTTTTTTCTGATATATCTGATAGTCATCATTGTGGATTTTTTTTAATCAAAAGTTTTACTGCAGAATTGAAGTAAAGTTAATAAAAATCTTTTTTTTTTTCTTAACTTATGTTAAAAACTGAAATATGGACTGGGAAAACTATTCTGAATTTTGATGTTATAATAATCTTTTAAATTTGAAAACGATTTATTTGAAAAAATTTATTGCAGGATAGCTACCAAATATCTTATGCACTACTTGATCAATTGCAATATTTTCCGAAACTTGAAGTTAATGATATTCCCGAACAAAGATATATCGAAATTTATCTTGGAAATCTAATGCCTGGACAAAATTATAATGTTTCTGTTATACCAAAAATAAAGAATATCGAAGGTCGATCTTGGAGTGGTATCTTAACAACAAGTTTGTATTTATAGTTATCATATTATTTTAGTTTTTCAAGTATAACACAGCTTCAGCAAACGTTGAAACCTTCAGACTCAATCTTATCAAAAAGTTTTTAAATTAACATTTTTAAAAATGTTTCTTTTTTTGCCTTTCTACTTGTCAACCTTTTGACCCTAATCATTTCGACTTATTTTTTAGAACCTTATTCTCCGGAAAACTTAACAATAACAGAGCTCAATTCTACATGTATACATCTTTCATGGCTTTTGACATCAAAAACAGGTGCTGATTCAATTTCGATCAGTTATCGGCTTAACAGGACCAGCACTCCTTTGACTAATGTATGTGAGAAACTAAGATTCAATGTGAAAAAAAGTATTTATTTATAAGATTTGAGATTTGCAAATTTTCTGAAAAACTGCAAATTTCTTGTATGTCATCTTGCAGCATTTTTGTACATAGCAAGTGATTATCATAGTGCCCATTCTAAAAACAATTTCAGATCACAGTACAAAGTCATCAAACATCGGTCGAAATATGCAATGGTCTACAACCCGGACGAACGTATTTATTCACTATAAAAACGAAAAAAAGTAGTGAAACATCAGAAAGTATCGAAACATTGCATACAATGAAGCCAAAAATACCTGAAAATTTAAAAATTTTAACGGATTATGAGAAACGGAAATTCAAGTATTACTTTTTTGCTTATTTTTCTACAAAGTTTTCCTAATTTGGATTATTAAACTTTATCAAAATATTCGTCCTATTAAATAGGTTTGTTCTGCAGTTTGAAACTAAAAGCCAATCTGAAACAATTGAAAGAATTAGATATGCAAAATCCATTCATCTTAATATATCGAAAATTTACAGAAATCGAGCAAATCAGCTCTGAAATAAACAAACAGCATTATAGAAAGCTGTAGAGAAACTTTTGATAATCAATAAATTTTTAGATTGATTATGGATATAGCATCAGAATCCGAAAGCCACGCAGAGAAATGTTTCGTAAGTTTGGTGAATGAAAAACTAGACGTCATTGAAAGAATATCAAATGTTAGCAATTCGAAAAGCATCTCAGCTTCAAGACAGTAAGTTCATCATGAGATCTTCAAAAACTTCTTAGATCTTAAGCTTTCATAAATATATGACTTATGAAATTATCAAAAATTTGAATAATGATTTACTTTTTCAAAATTATCTTTTCTCAATCTCATCTTTTGAGCATTATCTTCACAAGTTATCATTAAATCAATATTTCATGGAAATAAACCTGCTGATTGGACTTGCGCAACATAATTGCTCTAATTAAAATGAGATGCTTACTTCACTTCTCTGTTTAATTTGCAACTTTTTGAAAAATATTATTTAAGCAAAGAATAAATTTAGATGTTCGGTCTATGTAGACCTACATCCTGGCCAACGTTATGAAGTCTCTGCAAAAACAATCAGTGAAAATGCGTCGAGCAATGTCATTTCCAAAAGCTTTGCTTTACAACCAGCTTTTGACATGAAAACCTTTGGATTGCAGCTATCAGTATGTGATAATTTTCATAAAACAGACTGAATGAGAGATAGAATGTGCACCTGAAATATATGCCTGCATATATTCATTCTGCAAACTTGCTCATTAATCAGCCATGACTATTATATCAGTTTATCAAAGTTCTTATTTGTCGCTATCTGTTCGAATCATTCATGTCGTTCGATGTTTTGATCTGAATAGGATAAAAACTGCATAAATCAAGAAGAATAAAGCTTAATTCTTCGCAGAGCAGAAACTGGAAATAAATTAGTTCTGACACCCATATTATACAAAATCAACTAAAAAAGATTTTTAAATATTATTTTTCTTCTCAAATATTAAATTGAAAAATATCACATTTCAAATATTACAAATTTTCAAATACTATATTTTTGACTTTTTTCCATGAATGATGATGAAATGTGGATTGTGATACACTCATTCAAAATACTAGGAATCCGATGGTACTTTGATGCTCGAATGGCCTGCAGCTGAAATGGCTCGAGCTCGATTGGATGACATTTGGGAAAACATTGTTGGATCTGATAGCACTCTGCATCTGCGTGTTGATCCACTGATTAGGTCGATCAGTGGCGCGTGGCAAGAACAATCGAAACGCTTTGAGCGGAAGCATTACGAGCGTGATCCGTTAACTGTTCCCAAACTTAGACATGGAGCTTGCTATAAAGTAAGACGAATGATTTCCTTTGTCATCGTTTATGGCTTAACTTATTAGAAGTCTTGATTTTACTAAACACAAAATCACTATTACTCATTCAGTACTCATTTTATAAACCATCATTGTCTTGTTGGACAACTGACGTACCGAACAAAATTGAATATTTGGAAAAATAAACAAAATTTGTTGTTGACAAATATTTTCTTAGGGAATAAACAAAAATGAATCTTCCCAGTGCATCTAAAATTCCATTTAAAATTTAATACTAACAGATATAGTTGCTGTGATCTGTAAATATTTGTTAAATAAATTTGAGAGAGAAACTAATCATTAATTTTTAAAAAATTTTAATTTATATCTTTAACTAATTCCAACATTTTTCTAGATATTTTATCTTCTCAGTACTTTAGTTTAGGTACAAATCTATACAGTAACAAAAAGTGGCATTGCTAGTGCGCAAAAATTTGAAGAACTTCTCCGGATCAGTGCACCACAGGTAAACATAACGGCAAAAGAAATAGCGAAAAGTACAGCTTCATTCCGGGTTATCCTTGAATCGCCTGTTATTTTCGATCCTCCGGAATGCAGTTTGCATGTCGTAGTGTCCGATATGCGAAATATGACTATTTATGATCGCACTACGCCTCTGACGCCAGAAATATCACCGGTTGTTCTCGAAGGACTACGGCCTTATCATCGTTACGTTATAAATTCCCAGGTGAATCTTTCAACCTTTCTTTAAATTCTGATTTCCATATATAGACGCTTGAGTAGATACAATAGATTTAATTCATTTGACTAAATTTGACTGAACACTAAAAGTAATAGAAATATTGCAAGATTTCACACATTTTTCTTCTTTATTACATAGCCAACAAACTTTTTCAGCTTATGCTTTGATACAGAATTTGATGTAAAAAAAAATCAGATTTGCCTTTGAATCTTTTTAAAGAGAAATTACTAGGATATAAATGTAACTCTAAATTCTAAGTAAATTCTGTAATGAGTAAAAAATCTATTTTCAGGTTATTTGTGGTAAACCAAATGACAAGAGTTGTTCGCCGAAATTCCGGGCAATGGAACCAATCTTTTTCGAAACACGACAAGATCGACCGGGACCGGTACGGAATCTGATGGTACGCATATTGAATCCATACAGTGTGCAGTTATTTTGGCTGCCACCATCTTTACCAAACGGCATAATTACTCACTACATTATTGGCATACATCCTATGGTTTGTTTTTGTCAGCATTATAATGATTCCTTTTAATTCTTCTCGTTTTTCAGTTTGAACTAATTTTTAATTAACGGAAATTCTGAATGTTGATGAATATGCAAATGACTTCTTGCAGAGCCAGAGTGTGAGTAAGATTTGAAATGCCTAATTATATTTTACTAAAATAGATTTAAGAATCCATTCCGATAAAGTATAATTAAGCACTATTATCATGACTATTGATGCAAGTAGCAAAAAACAAACAATTATATAGCCAAGATTGAACTTTGTAAGAAGCCCAAGTCCTTTTTTACTGAAATACAGAAATTAGAAGGCTTTTTATGGGTTTTACATAGAAATTTGAAGGCCCTTAATGAAAATTAGAATCTTTTAGATTTCTGTATTTTAATAAAAACTCTAATGCTAATATTCCGATGGAAATAATGCGTACCGAACGAATGGACAGTAATTTCTGGATTTTAAGAGAAATGCAAAGGCATGAAAGTTGCTTCAAATGATAGCTCCCTTAGCATCCATTTTGATTCTTCATATCTTCTAGTCGCTAATTTTAGAAAGGAAAATCATTTGACAATAAATTTTTATGGCATACTATGTTTGAGGAAGAAAGCGTCTGTCATCAAGAAAATAGGAAAATAAAGATTTGTCATTTAACCTCGAAAACAGGTTCTCTTCTGCATACTGCGCATCCTTTCAGAAGTATATTTTTTTTTTTTTCTGTAAAATTTCATGCTAAAAAAAAGAAAAAGCAGTTCAGAAAACATTACCTGTGCCTACCTCCTGTATTCTTGCTCTCCTTTTCTTCTTCACTTTTCCTTCTTTATCTTCATTTCCTATTTTTTTATCATTTTCATTCCTTTACTTATGATATCTTTCATGTACTGTATCCTAATCATTTTTTTTCTATTTTAAAAGAATAGTTCAAAATATTTTGATTACCTGTCACGACATAACTGAGTAGTTATCAAGCAATTTATTTCATAATTCTTAACGAAGAAGTTCGGATTGCTTTTTTTGGGCAATTACATTTAAATAGTCGATGTCCTTGCACTATGTCTTTTCTTTATTTTCATGATTGTATTATTTGCTGTTTATTATTATTAATTTACTGCAAGGATGCATGCAATCTGTCTACTTCGCAATTCTTTCAATTATTCTTCACATTCGTTCGCACTTTTTTGATGATTTTCACATTTGTGCAGTTATTGCATGGATGCTTCGGTGAGCAAGGTCATTCAACTAATTTGACCTGCTTCGATGAAGTATTCCTTCAGAATCTTTCCTTTTCTCAAATCATTTCGCATACAACAGTTTTAAAAATATTTCGCCTCATTAATCGGTTTCAGATTAAAAATAAATACCCTTTTCTTCATTTTTGCATAAGTTAAAAAATATAAATATATCATTTATCACTAATGATATAACTGTTTGCACAGATGGTTTCGCTTGAATTTTCGATTTCATATATTTCTATTGATGATTGTCGCTTAGAGTTTGATTGTCAAACAATTGTTTCACATGAACAGTTATCAGATATATCATGTTATCAATAGGAGGACGATCAAGGAAGTGATTGGTCAGTAAGTGTTGGTGCTGGATCGCATCAATCACCATTATCCTTTCATGACAACATCAATAGCAACAATAAACAGCAACCAATTGAAGCAGTTGTAGATAATTTAATTGGTGGCATGAGGTATCGGATGGACGTTCGAGCTGTCACGGAAGCTGGTGAGGGCGATTTTACTGCAGCATCTGATGCTGTGCATGCCGAAATGCCAATTTTACGTTCGTCTTCTCTTTTTGTTTATTACTTTTTCGAATCACAATAGAAGACTTGACCTTAATTATAAAAAATTATAAATACATTTTAAGGATAAATGACAAAAAAATGATGACTTTTATAGTGGGAATTTTCAGGATTCAGAATCAAAATTTTCCTATTTCTTGATTGTTTCATTTCGAAATTTTGAAATTAAGTTTATAAATAGTTCGAAATGGAATATTTCAGCTCCACCGCGCCCTTTATCACGCATTGAAATAATGTACAACACAGTGCATAGCACTGATTTGGAAATACGATATAGCACATCGATGTTCAATACAAAACACGGATATCTAAAAAAATCTGCATTAATTGTTGCTGAAGTTAGCAACAATAATGAAAATATTATCAATTCCATCATTGACAATCAAAACAAAACAGTTGTAAGGTTTTCGTTGTTTATATTTACGCTTCATAAGTTATCAGCTTAATTACTTATGTCTTCTCTTGTTTATTTATTCGATTTCTGCTTTTTGTTTATCAACTTACTGAGTTATCTCGTAATACTTTGTCCTGAAGTGTCATTAATTGCAACTCAAATATCTACACTTTTCGTCATTTTTTTCCGTTAATATTAATTTATCCCTACTGAATAAAGTTGTCAACTTAATATTTTCTCCTAATCCAATTTAATATATTTTTCCTAATCCAATTAAAAATATTTGAGTATTTTTAGACATGGGGTCAAGCACAAAAATTCGATTTGTGGCCCGCATATGTTGCGATTGAAACAGCGATTGAACCACTCCGAAAATTTTTACCTCCGCATTTTATTTCTGGAGTACGAAACTTTATACAAATGTGTTTTTTCATAAAACTTTTTTTTTATTAAAATTGTATAGAAAATTGATTGTTTTACCTTTTATTCAAATTTTAATTTTATAAATTATCTGAACAAATTAGGATTGGAATAAAGAGCAAATTTTGAATTTTCCAAATAAATATGCTAAACCTTCCTTTCGCGGCACTCTGATTGAGTGAATGTCTTGACAGTTCAATCTTACGCATCTTATTTTAATCATCACCAAATTATTATTAAAAATAAAAGAATGAAGCCAAAATTACCGCAGTGATTGCCTACTCGTTCGGTACAATGTGCCCAATAATACTGATACTGAAATCTGCAACGGAAATCATTTCCTCAATCACTGCTGATAAACTGGCCTTGATTCAGATAGCATGATCAATCAAACTTTTTTTGTTTATTTAGAAACTTTTAGAAATGCATTTGTTCGACATAACTCAGTTATTACCATTTTAAGATTGCAATGAACCTAATTAAATATAATAAATTCTAACCCAAAAAAAGAGATGTGACTAAATCAAGAGAGAGATTTTAATCAAGAGATTTTGAAAGATTTGGAATGGTTATGTGTTATAATGTAGACAAAATCAAAAATAAGACATTAACAATTTATTCAACCTGATACAGTTTAGAAGCCGTTTGTCATTTCTTTTATTTTCCCAAGTTTTAATTTCAATTAAACTTCAGGAAATTACAGATAATAGGCGCCAATGATACATGCGATGATATCGAAGTTGATACTATTTGTAATGGGCCACTTAAGCCAGCAACATCGTATCGTTTTAAATTACGACTGTATACAGCGCCAAATATGTGGACTGATTCAGAATATTCCGAAATTGCAACGACAAGTTGGTTCATTCATTCTTGAGCAATATGAATTTCTGGCAGTATCTTTTGAAAAAAGGATGGATTTTATTCATAAGCTTTCCAGTACTTTATGTTTGCTTGATGACTTCATAAGAAGTTACATACGGAAGCGCTAAGATATCTTAACATGAATTTCAACGTGAATATTGGTTTTTTAATGATTTCTCTACAGTAGTAGGAAAAAAGCTGTGCTTGTCAACATGCATTTATTCTAAAATAGACTGACAAAAGGAAAAAGTAGCATTTTCATTTAAATTATTATTTATTTTGTTTACGGCATGTAGTTGATGTAGATTCTGAAATTAGTGCTTCTTTTTCTTATCCTTTTTAATTCTTTCATTTCATAAAAAGGTAATGAGTTAACCGATTATTTTTTCTTTACACTTAAATTTCAGATTAAAATTTTTTGAAAAAGTAGTTTTGATATTCCGAGGACTTCTTAAATTTTCGAAATTCAACATTTTTTTCACAAAGTTAACAACAGATGAAGAATAAAGGCAGAAGAGAAATTAGTCGATGAGTAGAAATATATGAATTTTTGTTTACTGTTGTTGATTTTCAGTATGCATTTTGTAAATTGTCACACATTATGTTATTCAAGCGTCTAATTTTTCGACCACTATTGTAAATCTGATTAGTGGGTAAAGTTTTCGATTAAATACAAAAAGCCAATAATTTGAAAAATTTCTTAGGAAAATGTGATTTTTAACTTTCATTGTAAGTGATAATATAATGGAAAGTTAATTTTTGTGAGAATTTTCATTTAATAGAAACATATTTAGTCTGATGTAGTTTTGATGTTAGTTACTTCAAAAAAGAGTTTGGAATTTCTGTTAAAATTGGAGAGTTCTGAAACTTTTTGCAACCTTGGGAGAATCTTTGATTTTCTTAAGATTTAAATTACAGTCTGAATTTCTAAAATGCAATCTCTAGTTTGAACAAGCTAATATTTGAAAAACAAAGAAACTCGACACATATTACACATCAAGAAAATTAATTTAGTGTTTTCAAAATCTGCCAAATAGCAAACATTCAGTGGGAAGAAGCAAGTGATATATATAGATTCTTTAATGAAAATGAAACGCGGTGATTGTTAAATTTATCAGGATAACACTGCAATGAGAAGCTGAAATTTTGAAGTAAAGCAAAGAAAATTAAGTTATCTTCTATCTAATTTATCATTGTGTTTATCATTAAATTAAGTAATCTTCCACTTCATTCATCATTTCTGTTGTGTTTCTCATTAAATTAAGTAATTTTCTAATTTATTATTTCTGTTGTGTGTCTTCCATTCGATCTTCTAATCTTTTATGTGTGTGGAAGGTTGTTCGAGACCTGCTTAATTCGAATACTCATCGAAGAGCAGCTGTTGAGAAGAATTTGTTGGTTGGCCGACAGAGGGACGAGAAAAGGTCCCATTGGGTGGAAAGTTGCGTTGATAACACAGACTGGCCTACATTTTTCCTCCATCATACCTTTAGTCTAGTTTCGATCTTCTCTCAAATTTTACTAAATATCTTAATTCTCATTGTCTATAGTATTATTCATTTCATTTCAAGCAAAGAAGATGCCATTTAGAAGGCAGAGGTAGCCAACCATTCTTCTAAAGGTCAGGTATGAAATGGAAAAGATGAATACTGTTGTCCACTTAGACATACTTAAATTACTTCATTTTTCATTTCTTCCCATGCAGATGGATTGTCGGTAGAATCATCCAATTCACTGGGTCCGCAATCTCGAATTTTTCTCATCCGAAATGGATTTTCTTTCTTTTGAGAAGAAAATTATGGTAGCAAAAATAACCTTTAGTAAGTCGTGACTAGAATGAGAAGACATTGTCAAATATCTAAGAAAGTTTATTAAAATTTAACTTTTGAAGCATTGCTCTGATGCTGTTTTTAGGAATTTTTCCATATTATAAATTTCTATGAGCAGCTTTATTAGTTAAGTTATGTTAAGTGATATTTGCTCTAGTCTTGTCATTATTTTATGAATTGTGAAGATCGGGCATCAATCGATATTCATTTGTATTCTGTAATCCTATCATATTTCATCCCAATGCCAAACTTGCTCGACAGATTCTTTGTGATATTTTCTACGCGAACTGTTTTACTCCTGAAAATATTTTTAATTTAGATAGCTTTGCATCACCAGAATTTATCAACAAGTAATTGTTTTGTCTTTGCTTGCAGAAGCTTCGCCGACATTGTTTACATCAAGTAGTGTGACGACAGTGCTGCTGCTTTTTCTGATTGTTAGCATCGCTTCTTTAACTACATTCTTCGCCTGGAAAAAGCGCAAAAAGTCCTGGTAAGTTACCCATTTATTCGTACTATTTATTAATCTAAAACTCAGGATCTTTAGATTATGGCTTATCTCATCATTTCGTGAAATTTTATATTAAATTTCTTTTTCAAACCATACTTCGGATCTTCATTTTTTCATTATATAATAATCCTTCAGGAAGCATCTTTAAAGAACAATAATCTTCTAATGTTTCATTATAATCAGACATCACCAAGCTTTTTTTTTTTCTAAATGCGATTCATTGCATGGAAAGAAGCCATTTGTTATGTTTTTTAATTGTGCTATAGAAAATTTTTACAATCAGAAAGATTACTTCACTCTTTAATTAAAGAAATGCTCATTAAATTCCTCAATAAAATGATATGTCTATGAAGCAAGGATCAACGAAATATTGATTTTAATCAATTTATTTCGTGGTCATTCTGTTGACAGTTTTTTTTACCCGTTGTTTAAAAGTGAAGAAAGAAGTATACATGATAAAAAATCTCTATTTTTCATTCTGTATCATAGAATAGCAGTAATTATTATTAGGAACTATGAAATGGTTGGTATCAATAAAATTCCAGAAACCTTCACATTCGTTATCATGATCATATGTAGCCCACCAATAATCATATAGTAATTAAATCTACAAAAATCTCTTAAAATCAAACCCGGTTTATGGAGAATTTGATTTTCAGAGATTCTTGTAGATCTAATTCATCTCAAAGCAATGTTCAGTCTTATCCAATCCTTCTCTCTTATTTACGTCATCGAAGGAAACTATGTCAATTATGTCGAATTTATAGGTCAATATGATGGCGAAACATAGCTTTTGAAAGGCACCGTTCCACTCCATTCTTTTTCCATTTTGCAAATCCATTCCATAGAAACATTAAGAAACATTTTTCGTTACGGAAAGGAAGATGCGGCAATTAGTAAAATTAGTTAATTAGCTTTCCTTTCGCAATGACCTTCTTCGTAAGTTATTGTCGATTGGAGTCCTAAAATCTTATGCTCGAAATCATTTTTCTGTTCCTGCGAAAATTATATGCACTTTTAAGTAATTACTACTTGAAACTTTCCATTCTGGCGAATGAAGTTGAAATTCTTTCTTTTTTCTCGCTAGCCAAATACCATCATACTAGAGAAGCATTCAAATCTTCAGCTAGAACGATCATATCATATATTGTTCTAGTATAATAGAGGTCAAAAGTCATACTATGTCTTCTTAGTATGCTGCTGTGACAAAGTTTAAGGAAAGGATGATGGAGTCAGATAAGAGAATTGGAAACTAAATCATTTAAGAGATGATCGATTTGGCAAATAGCCTGAAGAAGCAGACGAGCTTTATCGTAATACTATTATGCAAATATAATCCTACATTTTTTCGAATAGATATGATAGCTGAACAAAGACGTATAAGTCTAGAAGAAGGAAATTAAGCTGATTCTTGCAGTCGTCGTTGTCACTCAAATAATCGAATTGCTTCTAGAAATTGATATATGACTCTGATTGTGAAGTTTGGAATCTCTAGCGAGCAAATATGTGAAAATGATGGTATGGGAGAGATGGGAAATTAAAATCGAACTCTTCTGATCCTTTCTCTCATCCTTATTTACTCCAACTTTCTTCTCATGAAACTTGAAACTTATCTAACATTAAACTGAGATTTGTCAATTGATACAATTGCATTCTTCACATAATTAAACTGATGCGTTGTTTCGAAGCATTTTATTATCTCATTTAAATCTGAGCTTACGGTATTTGAATTACCTGAATACCTTCAGGTATTCTTTAAGAATACCAGTAAGGAATGATTCGAAAAGTGTGTAAACCATTCCATAGTTGAGTAATAGAGTAGAAGCTAATTCAATAACACTTAATGAGTTATCACGAATTACGTAAGGAATGATGACATGAGAAACGCATACGTGATTCTTGCGAAGAGATTCACGTCAGATAACACTTACCTATGCGTGACATCGATTCCGTAGTACTTTCTATCGTCTGCAACACATATTGTTCCCTTTCCACTCGTATACATGGAAAGGACAAAGACACGTCAACACCCACTCATCTGTCCAAACATATGACATTTGCGTAGGAGGCGGAAGAGACATGTCACCGATTCCCCAGTCGGTGACACATTTCCTTGTTCATGAGGACATCTCGTGCATCTTGCACTTTTCTTCTCCATCCATATGTGCGTGGGTGGCATGCATCGATGCATTGACGGAATATGGCTGTATGTGTGTGCGTGTGCGATACGAAGCGATCCCACAGCTGTCAGCAGACAGACATAGTATAGTATTGTGTGATCGATCGCATTGATTCCTTCTGCTGTATGCTCCTTCGATTCGATCAGATCCCCCCGGAAAATTATCCCCCGAGACATACCGTAAGTTTTATTTGGATTAGGAGAAGTGCTACAGACAGGTCTCCATTTTGACTTCCGTTGCATCTACTAATCCATAGATTTAGTCAATGAGATGTATTTTGATGTGAGCCGTCGAAGATTGAGTGATTATTTCAGATCATGTTTAATTTCAGAAATAGTTTCAAACCAACTATTCGTCATTTTAAGTATTCTACGTCATAGCTAGCATTATCTAAGTGTCCACTGCATTTATCGATCTAACTGTACTCCAGTTGATCTCACCTTAGTCCAATATTTAATTGATTTTTTAAAGTCATTTCTTGCGTTATTTATTATCGGCTAGATAATCATTGATAAAGGTAGAAATTGAATGCTCAAATTTTGGTATTCTTAATAGAGAGCTATTCTGAAAATTCGAAATCAAGTTTCTTTGATCTTTACGGATTTTTCATTTTTTCTAATTTAAATTAAGGACGTAATAATATGTTACTTTCTGCTGTTTTTATTCTTGCTGCACTTGTTAAAAGTCATTAATTTTTTTTTTTTTTTTTTTGTGAGCATCATCTAATTTGCATATTCTTTCTCTGAATTTCCAAAATCTTCTATGTTTTGAGAAGATTTCGATATTTACGGACTGCTGCACGATATAGGGCTACTGCTTCGATGTCGATATGCTACCGGGTAGTGTTGTTTGAGATGTAGATTCAAATCAATCGATTGAAATTGACATTTATTGAAATAAGTTATAAACAATAAGCCTTATAAAATTCTTTGACATTTGTTGTTTTGTCACTTTAAATAAAATCGTGGCCATCATTAGTTGTTATTTAATGTAATTAAAATTCTGCCACTATTTTGCAGCATTTTTTGTACAGTTGAAGGAGTAGGATGCGTTGCAATTGGAATGAGCAATATTTCACAAATGTTTCTTCGAATGAAGTCATTGCCAGTTCTTCGAAATTATCCAAAAGAAAAACTAAAAAAATAAATGAAACATTACTCTAAATTGTAATTCCAATCATTAAACTTAGGTAAAAATAAACAATAAATGCCAGCTGTTGGACCAAACTTTTGTGTGCAATCTGCTCTCTTAAATATACTTCATAAGATTCTAAATTATGTCGATGCTAATTTCCATTATAGTGAACCATTAAGCAGGCGAAATCAACCATCTAAGTTGAATATTTCTTGATAAATTTATGATAAGATATCAAACAAAACAGTCATAATAAATAATATTTGTTTATGGTAATGACAAAGTTTGAAATAGTAAAGTTAATAGTTTTCACATATTATTTTAGTTCTTCGAAATAATTTCTTAAATTCTTTTCCAGCTTTTTCAATTGTGTTTTAATAAATTGAAATATTAGATGAACATCGGTTGCTAATTGTTGCTGGTGAGATTGTTTAAAATGAAAATACTTTGACTTTAAGTTTCAAGAAATTTCAGTGCTGAAAACGAATGGATTTTTCAAGTTGTAATTAAGTGGATATGTGTTAATGCATATCTCTGCTGATACTGCTTACTTTATTTGACCTCAAGATAAGATTGACATCGATATATTTCGAGTCTTGAAAATTATTGTGCGCAAAGAATTTCATTTAACAATTTATGAAAATTATTTAGCATTTTTTGCCTACCTGCAAATTTCTTATAAATAAAAAATATCTTTTCGCTTTTACGCTGAATATATAATTCTTCTTGATTCATTTTACGGTGTTACTTATTATTCTTGATTTTGAATTTATTTGCATTGTTACTGGTCATAAAATCGTTTTTTTTTGATTAAAAAAAAAAAAAAAGAATTCAAAATTTCAAGTCTTCAAAAGTCCTCAAATAATTTGAAATTCTAATGCTATTTTAATATTATTTCTTTATCAGTTCTCCATTAGAATTATGTATATTGCAAATATGAATTTTTCAGCAAGCGGAAGTGTAGCCAAATTTTCAACTTCAAGATACTAGAAATAATCTTTTTGCTATAAAATATTCAAAATTCATTAATTAATAAACTATGACCTGAAGTGATATGCTGTGCATTTACAAAATCAAGACTAATTTTAGTTTATTGGGAATTCTAGGTGAAAATAAATCTGCTAAGATGTCCTTAACAAACTTTAGTGTTTCCACAATGCACTCTAAAACGGTCTGGATAAAGGGTATTTCTGTTGTAAAGATTGGCAAGGAATAGATTGTCGAGACATATGCAGTAGACTGATTTCCCTTGGCCACAACTGCACGTTATTTTCTTATTGCTAATTTTAGGAATTTGAATAAAAGCTTTCGTTAAGTTGAATCTTTAGTTGTCGCAGGCGGAAGACTCAGTCCTTTAAATTGGTATTCTTTTGCTAGAAACATTAATTAGCTTAGGGTTTTATTCCTTTTTTTCCGAAATAAAAAATAATGTATGGAAGATGAAATTTATTATGAAAAAGGCAGTTGTGATTAATGTTTTGAGCATTTTAGTTTACTGGGAATTTTTCAGTGTTTCTTTAACATAAACTTTATTAAGAGAGAAAGATTAAGCTTTACCGGAAGTATATTTAAGCATATCTTTCAGTAAATTTAGATTAGATTATTCTGCTATTTTCTTATATTGGCACCTATAGATCAATAGATTAAATTGATGAGTTTAAGGGTCAAAAAAAAGTTTCCGAGATACTCTAATTTCATTAATATGAGGAGACGCACTGCAGCGGGTGTTTGACAGTCGAATATGATTTTGAAAAAGTTGCGAGTGATTTTCGATCCGCACTTTTTTGAAATTTATTTGAATGGATTTTATTTTTTTTTTTTTTACTGAAATCGATTTTACTGGATATATATTTTCATAGATAAAAGAATGCTCGACGGATAAATTATCAGAAAACTGACTTCGAGGAATCAGCCATTCCCATAAGATGCGAGGCAAAGAGATGATTATAGAGATATAAATATGACTGAAATGAGTTTAGAATACGGTGACTATTAGAAATTTGAAAAAAAAAACAATGAAAGAATTATTCTTTAAGATAAAATGAACTTTTGATTTCAGATCTGACTAAAAGTAACATTTTGCTGAGAGTTTAAATCTCGCTTTCTAATTGAAATGACGCATTACTTCGCAGGTTAAAATATGGGAATGTCAAATTAGATTTCAAAGAAAAAAAATTACTGCTTATAAGTGATCTGTTAAGCAGATTAAAAATTCCAGATACTCACTACAGAATTAAAAATTGCAAATATATGTTTATTAGAGACTCGTGATACTTAGTTGTGGTTGATCCCTAGGTTGTATTGATGCATTAGAAACATAAAATAGAGTGATTTAGGTCGGCAAAAGGATTTCCACCAATCAGATTTAATTACGATGATATCTGCTTTTTCAACCAACTTCTATTGATGGATTAGTCGTAAATTTTCCTGAATTGTATCAGTTTAGCTAATGTATATTGTACTTGACATGAGGATTTCACAGAGTAACTGGACAAGTTACTATCATATGTATTGTGGACAGGCGGTATTTTTTCGTTTTTCTGTTATTTGTAATATCGAAGATAAGTTGTAATAAATGCATTTTCCCATCTTTCTTGAGAATCGTTGACCTTGACTTCTTGATCCTTCTAAAGATTTCATATTCTGTTCATGCCATCGATATCAAATCCTTTATGTAGGAATATGTAGGAATGTTAACTGCGCTAATCTACTCTCTTATTACTTTTAATACTATATAAACTCGAGAATAAGTTGAATTTCCAAATTATCATGCTTGCTGTTTTATATTAATTGATCGTTTATTTCAGTCCTCGAATATACAGCAGTCAACAGCATTCATATACTTATTCACAACAGTTTCTTGGTGCTGCCGAAGAAAGAGGAGATATCGAAGGAACGGAAATCGGAATTGGCGTTCTGCGACCAAACTTTGCTTATTCTGGTAACATTTTTCATCCTTTGTTATGCTTGTTGCTATTACTCGAGGAATATTTGTTCCGTTATTTTGTTCTAGTTGTAGCATTTTATTTGTTCTTTAAATTTTGTTTTAATATTTCCCGTTTTCGAACTTTCATTTTATGGTTTAAAATAATGCAGTTTTGTTTACATAGCTTTGATATTGACACTACCGCAAAGATGAATAGAACATTCTGCTTTTTTTCTGGCCTGATATACAGTAACAGGTTTTAATAACATTGACCTCATTAATATCTGTTAAAGAGGAAGTATCAGACTGATTTTTAATGTTCATATAATTTTTCATTTATCATAGCATCTCCAACTAATCAACATAAGCAAGAGCAGAATACTACTGGTGATGGCGAAGGTTTCTCGCACTGGGCAGCTCTCAAGATGATAATGACGGAACGAGCAGCTCAATGTTTTGCCAAACTTGGTTTGGATGCTGCTACAACTACAGCTTCTTCCACTACAAATATTCTACACCTGCAGTCAAGTCAGCCACAAAATACTATTACCGCGACGGATTCAATTGTGACAATTTCTGCAACACCCAACGACTTGGCGATCGCATCTGGGTATCATCGAAGGTATTTCTAGATATTATTTCTTATCTGATTAATAAATCACTCGAAAAATCTGTTGAAAATATTCTTCCTGTTACTTTACATTTTTGAATGTGCTTAGATTAAATATGCCAGTTAAGATAATTGCAACTTATAATCTGCATTTTTGCATTGTTCTTAGTAGTTAAGCTTTGAGATTTTCCCATTTTCAGCAGATGAAATTTTGTTTTGTGTACGAAATATTCTTCTGGATCTATGCTGTATCCATTTAAGGTATCATGAAAGATGTACACATGTAATTCAGTGGACAGTTTCAAGTGTTGAAGGATCGAAAAAGAAAGATTTTAATAAAATGCTGAAATCTCAAAATATAATGCATCGACTATTAAGTAATGATGGACAAATCTCTTTCAATAGTTTTAGGTCTCGTAGTTTACGCGAGCGCACGGGTGTTGATCAACGTTTGGAGCGGTTACCTAGTGGGCCGATAATTTTGCAAAAATTTACAGCACATACAGTCATTCCAGGAAGTAATATTGAAAAAAGGTATCTCTTAATTTATTGAAAATAGTTTTTAATTTGGCATTTCATTTAATTTTGTTATAATGCAAATTACAACATTGCTTGTAAACATTTCTGACAATATTTCTGCTTATTTGTATTATGGTTCTGCAATACTTTTTGCTTTTATTTTTGTTTAGTTAATCAAAAAATGTTGAGAATGGATTGGTTTTTTTTAAATTAAATATCCTATATTTTTGTTGAAGTCAAAACCCTTCACGGAGACGACAATCGAGGTTGAGAAAAGATTTAAAAAATGGGAGATGAGGAGAAAGAAAAGGAGTTGTAAAGCCTGAGGAAGAGATTGGTTATAGGGATTGGAAAGAAAATCTTTACTCAAAGTGAATGCTCGATATTTTTCATCTTTCTTTTGTTTTTTTAAACGTCGCATTTTCTCCCAATAAAGCATCAAATTAGACTAAACGTTACGGAGGAATGGATCAGAAAAGAGTTTTATAGACCATCGCTTGATAGTAATGATATTATAGTTTGAGAGTAAATGATATTGCAGTAAATACTGTCTTTGAAATTTTATTAATTACACAAGAAAAAAATATGTAAAACACTGTCATGACAATTTAAGTAATAAAATCTATTTACATATTACTTTTAAATTTAAACTGTTTAATCAAGCAGTTGCCGTCATATGTCATTAAAAATTAATCAAGATGATTTTAAATATCGAGCAATATTATTTTTTTGCTACAAGGTAACTATTTTCAGTAGACCGGTACTTATTCATAATTTCGCTGAACATGTGCGATTAATGTCAGCTGATTCAGATTTCCGATTTTCCGAGGAATACGAAGTAACCTTTATGTCTGAAATCATTTTTAACCTAAAATATATATCAACGTAAGCAGCATTATTTGCGAAATTTGTTGCCAATTTAAAACAATTTTGAAGTCTCTTTTAATTGATCATAACTCATTAACATATTTTTCTCAATTAATGAAATATAATCCGAACTTTTCAGGATCTGAAATTAGTAGGACATGGACAAACATGTATAGCGGCAGATTTAACAGTGAACCGAGCAAAAAATCGTTTCACAAATATATTACCGTATGATCATTCTCGTGTAAAGCTTATACCAACTGATGATGACGATGGCTCAGATTACATTAATGCATCTTATATTTCTGTTAGTTGATATATTTTTTATCAGAAGTCTGTAAGATATCATACCGTCAGAAGTTTCCCTGTAAAATATTTTATTTGAACAAGTTGTGTTCAAAAAGTAGTCTTTTTATGATATTTATAGCGATACAATAAGTGCTATGAGCAGAACAAAAGAAATCACATGTAAACTTTTTCTTTGCAATTGTAAACGCTATTTTTTTACAGGGATTCAATTCACGTCGTGAATTCATCGCTGCACAGGGACCTCTTCCTTCTACACGTGATCATTTCTGGCGAGTTGTTTGGGAACAAAATTGTCCGGCAATAATTGCTCTAACAAAATGTGTTGAGAAAGGACGTGATAAATGTCATCAATATTGGCCGGATAATGATCAGCTCAGCGTCCTTTACGCTGACATTGAGGTTTATCTTTTCATAATTCATTATAAGAATTCCTCATTCTTCACTCTTAATTTTTTCATCCTTGATAAATCATTCAAAAACTCCATTTTCTTATGATAAAGTAAAGTCTTGGTTTTGAATGAAGTATATCTTTTCTTAATTGGAAATCTTTGGCTAAAAAGATATTGTTACTTCAACTGCATGTTTTTTATTTTGTGATTACATGAATCCATGCTTTGAGGTGACATTAATGAACGAAACGGTATA
This sequence comes from Onchocerca lupi, assembly GCA_028564675.1. Taxonomy (NCBI): domain Eukaryota; kingdom Metazoa; phylum Nematoda; class Chromadorea; order Rhabditida; family Onchocercidae; genus Onchocerca; species Onchocerca lupi. The sequence goes on along the minus strand of JAOVVO010000089.1, from coordinate 39,982 downwards.
CGAAGAATTCACAGTTCGTGAACTTAGGTTAACAAATATGAATGAACCTGTAGTACCTCCCCGTACAGTGAAACATTTGCATTATATGGCATGGCCTGATTTTGGTGTCCCTGAACATGCTGCTGGTTTAGTGCATTTTGTTCGTCTTTTCCGGACTCGACTACCACCTTCATCTAACAATAAACCAACTATTGTGCATTGCAGGTTTGATATTTCTTATTATCAAAAATTAACAAGGAACTGATGATTAATATTAAAGTCTGTTGCAGGAGAAGCTAACTTGCAAAGTGGGAATAATATTTCAGTTTTCTTATATTCATTATAATTATGCATAAAATGTACAAAAAACAAATTTTTCTCAAAACTCAAGTCAAATTTGTTATTTAATACTGTTAGTCATTCTTCGGGAATATTTCGTTATCATTGGTATTTCTGGACTTAATGAATAATAAGAACTGGGTAATATGAAGTCTTATCACAATAAATTTAATGGAATGCCATAATAAAAACATGGATTGTAGTGCTGGTGTTGGTCGAAGTGGTACATTCATAGCACTAGATCGTTTGATACAATGTGTTGCAAAAAATTTGCCACTCGATGTTTTTGGTATTGTTTATGAGATGAGACTTGATCGTTGTCATATGGTGCAAAATGAAGTAATATCTTCTTACATACTTTTGTTTTTACTATTTCTTTTTCACCAGCATTATTGAGATTTCTGATCATCTGTATTAAACAATTTTTGCAGCACATTCATTTTATCAATTTTTTGGAAGAACCTGTTGTTGGTCTTTAGTTGGTTAGAGATGGATTTTTGAATTTTCGATCGGCATAGGTAGGAATAAGCAATTTTCATTTTTTAATTGAAATTTCAGCAGCAATATATATTCATTCATCATTGCCTGCTCTATGTTCTGGAAACGGAGTATAATATGACTAAAAATTTGATAAGTAACAATTTATCGCAAGTCGATGGATCTGCAACATCGACTTTTCTCAGTGATAATATTATCGGCTTCCCAAACAGTATCATCAGTAACGATGTTGGAAACAAACTATGTATGGAGATCACAAATAGTGATGTTCAAATAATAGGCAGTAATGGAAGTACCACATTTATTGGAAATGTACCACAAAATCAACCCAATGCTACGTGGATTACCACTCCACGTGTCGAAATACATTTAAATCCAGCATTCGATGATGATGAAGGTATTGCTGAATCTGGTTTATAATAATTATTTTATTCTTATTTTAACATCTTCTATGACATATTTTTTGTAACAAATGCCAGGACAGGACTACTGTAATGTAAAATGAGGAAAATATTCAGACTAATATTATTTGTATAGCTGAAAGAAACGAATTCCAGCTTTTAAAAAGACCGTATTCTAATGCGTCTGCAAATCTGTTCTTCTTAAAGAAGAAACATTTTTAATCGTTTCCAATTACTGATAATGAATTCTAAATGCCCAATCACATTTTAAACAAATTACTTTGTGGTTTGCAGCGTCCAGTAGTTTCCTTGATATTTCAAGAAACGAAATTTTTTTCTCATTCGTAGAAGTATCATAAGAATATGAATTAGTACGGGTTTCTCTTTCCTACGATTTTTTGCTGTTTTGTGAGAAGTAATATTTCTGTGTGAACGTTTTTGTATACTTTTGTTGCTCAATAAAATTCATTTTAATAAATGTGATATTTTTCCTCTCGTTTTTTCTTGTTTGAAAGTTCTAACAGTGTTCTAACAGTTCTAACAATGTTTTTTGACTTTTGTAGGCAGCTTAACATTAGTTTTTCCAATTTGGAGGCACTTCTAAAGTTATTTTAATATACAAAAATTTAATTCTAGTTCACATATGATTATGTCGCTAGATATTATTAGATAAGATGTTTGCATTTTTTGATAAGGTAAAGACAAAATGATGATCAAATGCAGAAATTGCGCATTCAAATGACGAATCGTTTAACGTTTTTTTTAACCATACATTCAAACATATTATTTGCAACTTGTATAATGTATTCGTTCTTTGAAATCTATAGCTCCTGCGAAAATTCCTTTCCATTAATGTATAAATGGCTGGGAACAAAATTAGGACAATTTGCTTGTACGTGGATCTGGTGACTCTGGCTTTGATTAGCGTTATCATTAACGAATATTTTGAAATCTACGACACAGCCATTATACTGACTCAAGTTCTGAAAAAAGAATTTTTTGATATGAAAACCGAAGCTTTTATTGAAAGAGAGATTGAATGTCAAATTCCGATCGAGATAGGATTCTCTGGGTCTGAGATTTCTTTGAAGTTTGAAGAATTGGTTCCTGTCTCTCTACAATATCCATTGTCATAATCAATTTATAATCATAGTTTTGTTTATATTGCAACGTATTTTGATTTTTGAAAATGCAGTGAAAAGGTAGTAAAGATAGTATTAACATTGATCATTTTTTGCGCTATTTTTTCTTTTTATGGATAGTTTCAATTGTAATTATTTGCATAAATTGGTAGATAAAAAATTTTGTAGTTAGCATATTGTCGCATCTGAAGTCTGCTTATAACGATTTAAAAAAATGCAACACAGCAACTTATCACTGTAACCAACGACCTCGATTTATTTGTCGATTTAAAAATTTGCTGCGAAATTATAAGTGCACCTATCGTGATGATTCAGAAGTCTTCTGAAGTTTTTTTTGCTGTCTCATTTCTACTCGAAACCATTCTTCTAATAGGTATTATCAGTCATAGGAGCTTAATTAAGCATGTCAATAAACCTGGATTGGATTTTTGAGGAATAATATTTAAACTTCTGAACTATGAAAAATAAACGATATGAAACAGATACTGTGCTTTATAATAGTTGGGTTTAATGGATTGAGTAAGTACAGATAACAGCATGTCTTCTTTGAAAAGAAATTGCGCATTCAAATGACGAATCGTTCAACGTTTTTTTTAACCAAACATTCAAACATACTATTTGCAACTTGTATAATGTATTCATTCTTTGAAATCTATAGCTCCTGCGAAAATTCCTTTCCATTAATGTATAAATGATAATCAACCCATTCAATTTGCAGTTATAATGATAATCAACCCATTCAATTTGCAGTTATAATGATAATCAGCCCATTCAATTTGCAGTTATGTCTCCAGTAGGAAGAGACACCATAATAAATCACTTGACTAATAAAGGTTATAAAGATCGTACATTGGATTTCTCAGTTGTTAGGACTGATTTACTTGTCGGAAGTGAGTCTCTTCTTCGGATTTTCATGTCGGAAATTTCCTCGGATTTTAGATTTGTGTTCATTCGTGATAAAGAAGCAGCTGTGGACGAACTGCTAAAAAAAAAAACGAGGAAATTTGAAAAAAAGAAGATGGAAAAATTAAGGTGTTAAACGAATCTAAATTTTAATAGATACTGTTTCTCTTGCTGATTTACTAGCAGTAAGGGTATTAAACGCTAAATCAGATTAAAAATGACTGAAGCATTAAAAACAAACTTCTCAGAGTTCGAATCTTTCGTGCCGTTATACTCTCTAATTAACAACAATCGTCTATTATCATCGGTCATGTAAATGCGATCTGTTTTTCGCAAACTTTCTTGAGAGTTAATGGGAAAGCAAAGTAAATCCTCGACTCGATTTGCCGAAAGAATTTTTTTGGAACTCACATCCTTTCGTAACGACATTTGATCTTGCTAAAATGGAACTACTTGAAGAAGCTACGGATTTCATTAGCTGTTGAGTTTTATTTTATTTAGATCATTCAGGTTTCATAAAATCGAATCAAAAATAAAATTATTGAAGTCTGTATGCCTTTGCCTTCTATTTTGATTTCAATTTGAGTCTTTCATTTAAAAATTATTGGAGAAATTTACCTCTGCATTTCTCATCTTCTCATATTCTTCAATTATGTCACCTAGAAAAGAAATTATATTTGCTTTATAGATAAAATGATTGCTCAGAAACTTTTATAAAATGAGACGATAAGAGTATAGCACATTAATCAGCGATAATGTCAAAAATTAAGCTCACTTTTTATAATCGAAGTCATTGCCATTCCTGAAAGCCCCTATTTTTACAAACCATTACAGAATCATTGCAAACTCAAAATAGAATCATTATAAAAATTCACTTTTTTAAACTTCACAGATTAATATTTTTTTTTAGAATCTCATGTCAAGACTAAAACTACGTAAAATTACATGACTGACAACCGTATCTCATTAGTTTTTAATCGCGAAATGATAAAAGAGCCATCTGTCGTGGCATTTAAACTACTATAATATTCAAATTATTAAGCATCATGTGGGAAGAGAAGTTGTTAGAATCTTTTGTTGAAAAGTCAGCTTAAGCTTCAATGTACTCTACCCATTATTTTGCATACTCGAATAATTAACATAAATACCTTCTGATATATTTATGTCAACCGGAGTGATGGTTTAATTAGCTTTAATCGGTATATCAGCTTTCCTCTGCTCATCTATATATCAGCTTTCCTCTGCTCATCTACGTACTAACAATATACGCTTAGAACGCCTCTTAATTCTAAACTTATCTTTCATTTCATGATCATTTTTGTAATTATCAAGTTTTCTATAAACAAATAAAACTTAACACGTCCATAAATTCAAGGGCGAAAATAAATGTTAACACTTCTTGGAGCAAGCTTGAAAACGAAGTTCGAAAATTTGAATGCGTGAAGAATACAAGAATAAAATTTATTTATTATTATAATAAAAAAGCAAAAATCCAAATAATTCATACATAATAATTAGGTGAGATAACATTTTGGATGAGAAGAAGCAATTTCTCTGTCACATCCTTTTCATCCATTTCAATCATCTTGTCATGATGTGTGCGCAAAAATGATCGTAATGTCTCTGTCACTGTGTTCTGTAAGTTTTTGATTTTAATCTACTTATTTAGACAATTAATTAAGTCATCCATTACAATGCTTTAAATTCTTATTAATAAAGATGACTATCATTTCAACCTGAGGCTTCAATTTTTATTATTTCAGCAATGCATACTTTGAAGTAGGATAATGTAATAAATATGAACTTTAAGAATTTTGGAATTTCAATTCAGAATCTAGCATAACAAGGATAGAGATATCCATCTTTCTCTGATTTCTAATAAAGGATATTTAGATGACAGAATATTTGCTCACACGTGTTAGAGAATCACGACTAATGCCAAGTTGGCAATATTTTGGTATCATATCGAATACCAGTCGTGGAATAGTGAATGGAAAAGCGCGAATCACTGCAGATAAGGCCAATACAGCGCCGTGTCTTTTGCTTAGTATTTCATGATTCGTGAGTTCGAATAATTCCTTCTGGTAAATAATTTTAAAATTAAAATTCTATAGCTTGTAATCATTTAGAAGTTCCATCCCTTAAACTGACCTTCTGGACAATAAAGTAAGAGAAATTCATACTCATTTAAACAATGTTTCCAGGAATATTCGGATTCTGGTCAGTTTCCTGCTTAGATAACTTACTATATAACAACTTGTGACTGATTGAAAACCGCAATGTATCAGTGCTGTTAAACAATCAGCCGCTTCTCGTCGTACCTCAAGCTGTGTGTGACAGATTGCATTAAAAACCATTCGTCTATAATTTTATTTACGATTTATTTTAAACATAAATTTTCTTATTTCAAGATATTTGAAAAATTGAAATGAAATTTTTGCAGAATTTTTTGATTTATGATCGAAAAGAAAAAGAAAGTCATATTGACTGTTTTATTTAGTTTTTTTCTGTGTTTTACACTTAAAATTACGATCTTTCACTATTTTTCAGTTTTTCAATGACGCAACAATAGCAACAAGTTAACGGACAATAAGCATCCTTTGTTTTTATTTTAAATTTGTTTATTTTCAATTATATGCGCTAACACTATTCTTTACTACGATACTGTCACTCCGTCATCCATTTCAGTAGCGATTTATTTATACAATCGTTTTAATTGAAGTTGTGAAATATTTTGCAGAGAAACCTACCGCACAATTTCAGGCCTTTTTTGCTTTCCACAAACATGTATATTTGAAAATATAAATACGTGAAGAAATTTCATTATAGATACCCATGCCTTCCAGCTCGTACTCTCATTCATCGTCTATAAATGTTATTTTAACTTTTCAAACAATCCCCTTATAAAAATGATTATAGAAAAGATTATTTTGAATGATTTTTCTATGAATTTTTTCTCTCTCTCATTAGAAAAGTTCTATTTCATAGAGTTAAATGTGAAAACTTGATTTAAAGTTGTTTAATGCACTTGTTCAACAATGTTCAACATCTCATCAGCAAGTTTGTCGCACAGATAAATACCAGACCATGACTGGAACAAGATATCACTTGCACCAACTGTCACATCGGCATCTCTTACTACTTCTGTTTCGTCGCTAAAAAAAAAGTTTGCAGTTGCTGAAAAATTCATGAAAAAAAGAAAGAAAAAAGTATATCATTTTCCAAATATTTAACAAAAACTTTTTCGCTTCAATTTCAAAAATAAAAAAATTTTAAATGAAAACTGTATACAATAAAACCAAACAAACTCACTCAGATATTTCTTCATCGGCTAGATGAGTTATAAGAGGAAAGAGAGATATAATGGATGATGATAAAGCTACGAAACAGGACAGAAAATATGTATCCAAAAATCTTAGCAGAGTTTTAACATATAATTGACGCTGGAAAATTTTAAAATTTATTTACTTACTTTTTTTTTTCTTCAATGAAATTAATTGAAGATATTAAAGAATGTTTCTGATTAACAATTATTTTACATGGAAAACATTGACCTCGCACTATGCATAAATACAAAAACTTTTCAAATCATTTCTTGAAAATTTCAGTAACTAAAATGTATCAAATTTCCAGTAATCTTTATGGCAAGTTTTGCAATTCATTCTTGTGATAATAGTGTTTGGATTGATAATACCTGAATGTTAAATCTGCCTTTAATAGATGGCGAATTTTTCAAAGAAATTTCAGATAACGGTAGTAATAATTGTGTTATTTGCTTTGATTGGACTGCAGGAGATGCATTCTTTTTGTCCATCTTCATTTTCCTCAACTTCATCATTTCTTGAATCTGGAAAAAAGTTTTTTTTCGTAAATTCAAGCCTAATTAGATCCAAATCCATAAAGAAAAAAAAACGATAGTAATATGCAAATTATTCTCGAAAAAACGAAACATAACGATTATTTCAATTGTCGTAATCAAAACAGAATTACGTGAGTGTCAAATATATTCATTATTTCCTTCAGTTTTGGAATTCTATATTTCACTGGTATTTTACTTTCGTCACCCATTGCAAAACCATAAACAGCAGGAAATGAGAGCACGCTAAAACTTTTTTTTTCTTTTTTACTAACATAATTGGGGTTTCTTAGTGTTCTAATAATTTGCATATATTCTGAAATTCTGAAATGTGAAATGAGATCTGGTATGTAAATCACAATCACATTCTTTATCAAACGGATTAATTTTAAAAAAAAAAAAATTCATCCGTTTTTAATTACCAGAGTTTTTCAAAAATTGGTGATTTTTCAAAACTTCTCATTTAGCTGTAATTAATTAAAGAATTCCTAACTTCGCGATTTGATCACGTTCTGGTGCAAGCCATGCTTGCGAAATCATATTATTTGCAATATATATAACTCGATTTAACAATTCTGTTGTTTTCCAAGTTGAACATGAAGAAACGTACTGTGCAAGACCCAATCGTCTGAAACAACAATTGTGCTAGAAAAAAATCAAAATTTAATTTCAATCTCTTATTTAATCGGCCAAAATTTCTCAATCTATTTTTCAGAAAAGAGTAAATAAGACAGTGGCGAAACTCTTGCATCTTATTTGATTCATCCCAAGACCTAAATGTTCGATTTTTAGCGAATGAAAAAATTTCTTACACGCATCGATGCCATGCTGTTGGTGAGGATCTTGAAGTGATTTCAAATATTGTTTCTGCAAGCCAATGGAATTTTCTTAAATCGGTAAGACCCAAGCAAAACTTCAATACAGCAGTCCAATAATGTACTGTTTCTGACATTAGACCTGAATTTGTTCAAATAGCTTTGAGAAATTTCTGCAAGAATAATTGAATAATTCAGGATTAATTAATTTCCAAAATACCTTCAATCTGATGTACAATAATAGGTTTCAACCAGACCCACATCTCTTGCAGATTATTAAAAAGCCAATTTCTTGAACCACGGATAATGCCAGCGCAATATATTGCTGCAAGTTTCGCCTTTGCTCGTCGAATAACAGGGCGTTCATTCTTTAAACAAAGTTAACACATCGGAAAGCACTTACTTTATTGTATCACAAAAAATTCAACTGCTGCTTAAAACTTTTTGACAACTTTTTCAAACATGGTAACTTGACTTTGACACAATAGATCAGAAGAGAGAGCAGAATTTAAGTGAAACAAGGTGTCCTTACCTCACAACTGCATAATGATTCTAGTAGCATTTTGAATTGCGGTGCCAATGATATACCAAAGTTTCGGAACAAATACTGAAAAGAGAAATCATGATGGATTCCTAAGTTAATGCAACAGTTTATTTATTTTATCGAAAGTAAAGAATGTCCACTTCAAGAAAATTAAAATCAAAATGATAGAGATACTTTTACGAAACGATATTCGCTAGTATAAAATACATCACTGTCTTCCATCTCCTTTAACAAGATGGTATGCCAAGAATTAAGAAACTGTTCATCTTTCATATATTTAAGTATTAATTTCTCAACATCATTGAATTCCGACATAGAACGCTGCAGTTCTGTTTGTGTATTTGCTGGAGCTAGTACCATCAATTTCCTGAAATATGCAAAGCTCCACATGTCTTGGAAATCTACATCATCATGAACTGAAGGGACACTGTGTGATAAATTCACTAGATGCATAAATTTTCATTATATCTTCTCCGGAATATTTCAATATACTTTCACGACATTTTACCCAAATGTTAACAGTTTTAGATAGTGAAAAAAAAAAAAAAACAATTTTAGATAGTAAAAAAGAAAAGTAAAACAATTGCACAGTGTTTTGAATATCTAAATCCAAAAAAAGTAGTGACAATTTGATTAGTCATTTTCTACTTCAACATGCAGTAATCTTAATAAATGTAAAATTTGAAAAATTAAATTTTCATATGAATTTACTTTGGCCACTGATAAGCACCCCAATATGGCTTCGATATAAATATTGTTTCATTCCAAGTTTGTTCATCTTTTGGCAATCGAGTACTGTCGTAAACGATGGACAAATTGTCAGGTCTTAAACCACATGCATACTTGAATTTAGGATCAGGTACCTAAAGAATTACGATACTTGAATTTCAAAAAGATAATTTTAGATAGCTGGTTATTAAAATAGATATCTGTAAACTTTGTGGATGCTAAAATCGCCTTATCAGGTGGATCCCATAATATTCTTTTTGTTAGCGGTTTATTCCACTCCAAATAACTAGCAATACATTCGGCGGCAACACGTCGCCACCTTGAACGAACATCAATCAACATTTGTAGAAATACCTAAAAATACTTTACATTTAATTTTATTTTATGCTATGAAATAAACGTCAATATTTAAATAATAGAAGAAAAGCCTAGATGTTTTTGAAAGTCAAATTCAATAGAGTCAAATTTTTCATTTGTATAAACAAACTTCCGCCACTTCAGTGGTGAAAAGAATTCGATGAAAAGTAAAAAGAAAAGTTCGGGCTGAGTCAACTTGTCGCCAGTGATATAGTTGTTGCTTATTTCTGCAAATTTCAGCAAGTTCACTGCGAAAATTATTTATTCTCCTACAATGATGGATACATCATTTTTTTATACAGTATTATTCACTTGAATTTTCATTAGTTCAAACTAAATAATTTAATGAAAAATCGACCACTGCAGTTAGGATTTCTTGATTAACAAAGAGAATTAAATTGTGAAATATTTTTATTTTGTGAGAATATATAAATATTAAACTTACTGTTGATTCTTCTCATGTCTTTCATTAAATTTGTTTTCTGACATACGAATTGCCTGTGAGTGAAGCATCTCTTGATACTTGGCATAAAATGTTTTATTAACATTATTATCAACAAACAATTTTTGTGCGATGATACGAATTTTCGCTGAATTCTGCAAACAAATTGCTGATTAATAAGTGGATGATTATTTCTCATAAGACCGATCAAACTTTCTCACCTTTACAATTCTCGTATCAACCTTATCGCTCTCCTTCATCCTTTTCTCATGAAATTTCTTTTCGCTTATTAAATTTACTTCTGTTGAATAAATTGATGATGATAATTAAATCAAAGATCACGGAATTTCCCAACGGAACTTACAATCTTTGAATTATGATATTATATTTAAAGGTGATACATTTTATAACGCAATGTCAGTCACAATTTTACACAGCATTACATGGTGAAAGTAGTTTATTATCATAGATAGAAAAAAATTCTTTATATTTCACTACTACTACTGGATTTCACTATTACTACGAAAGATGAAAATTTATTGAGACAACGCTATCACTGGATCTCATAAAAATCAAATATATATAAACAAAAATGTAAATCACCATTGCTGTTATTTGGCACGTGGCTTTGCAATCTCTTCACCGATTGCTTTGAAATTTTGATATAATGGGATGTGTTTTTATCCAGATATATCTTTTTTTTACCTGTCATAACTGTGATAGGTAGAAGTAAGTAAAGTCATGTCATCGTTGCTGTTATTTGGCACATAACTTTGCAACCTCTTCACTGATTGCTTCCAAATTTCGATACAACGTTGCATTTGAATAAACGCTTTTTTTTCTTTTTTTTTGTTTGGATATATCTATTTTTTTCTTCACTTGTCACATCTGTGACAGGTGAGAGTAAGCGAGCTGACACCGACTGATCCGAAATTTTCATGCAACGTTGTATTCGAAATTTATTTCCATACAAATTGCATTCGAATAGGCGCGTAACCGCTTTCAAATTTTTTGTATGTATATGATCTGTTCCAAGCTTTTCGTTTATTTCTTGATTTGTAGGTGAACGGACTGAATTTCCTGATCGCACTAGACTGCTGCTTGCCATGCAATTGTGCAAACTCTTGTCGATTGCTTTCAGATTTCAATTCAACTTTATCTTCGAATAGCGCATCTTTCTGTTTATATATATCTAATTTTTTTCACCTAAGACACAAGTCAATCTCGAGAACTGTTTGGGTGCAATCTGTCTGCTTTAATTCATCCAAATAATACCTCGCAGAAAGTCAAATTTAAATCATCGTGCTCGCTTAACGGAAAGAATGCAACGATTAATTGCAAATCAAACTGAGGAAGAACGGGCATCAGCAAACGAGCGAACAGACTAAGAATGTCTCAAATGAGAGCAGAACGGCATACAGCCAGATTTGAGGATGCACGATTGATTGTGTTCTGCAGCTTCAGATTTGCTTCAATTCTCTACAGAATGAACGATGGGCTGAGAGTGGCTGAAAGACGTCAACGAGAAACAAAAAATCAACACCAAACACGATTCCGTGTTCAGCAATCACGCAATTACAATCGCCTTACATTCCAATACAATCCAGCTGATGATTGTAATTTAAGCCCGCATGTTCTTATCGGCACTATGACTGAAGTATATCCCTATTGCAAAATTTGAAATTTAATGGAGAAACGGAAGGAATGTGTTGCGCTCCGGAAAAATTAAACTGCTTCAACTTAAAGAACAGCCGGAGCCAGTGAAAAATTTACTTGCCAGACATACTGCCGATTCAAAGCATTCTCTATCATCAGAAAATACAATTCCTGCCTTCAAATAAATTCGTTTGGTGCAGAAATCGTAACAACATAATTCATGCAACTTTTAATGTGGAAGAACGAATTTGTCACAAAGTCCGGTACTGGCTTCCGCTGCCAGGTGGTCAACATAAACTCAACAATCCGACAATTCAGTTGAACAATAATCTTTTCTATCAGCGACAAAGAAAGAATAACCCATTGATCAGTTTACCTGGATATTCTCTGATAATTGTTTGTTACGAAGAATCACTTTTCATCAATAAATAAAACCTTTCTCACAACAGGATATCTCTGTCACACAAGACACGAAAAACCTCTTCACACTTATTGCTGACCTAGCCTAATCACAATAGCAAGAATCAGTGTCCAATCCAATCAAATTACAAACTATCAGTTTTTTTCTCCCAAGACTAGAAACATGCGCTTTCCTTCTTCTTTTTTTTTTCACTTAACCAGACTGAGCTACAGCAACGCATGTATATAAAAACATGCGCGTATTCGAATGCAACGTTGCATCAAAAATTCCAAAGCAATAAATAAGGACTTTCGTTATCTAAGATTCAATTAATATAAAATTCAGAACTTTTGAAAGTTTCAAGGGTTTCAATTCGACAATTCAAAGCGATTTGAATTTTTTTTTAAAACAGATTTCAAGACATTATGGACAGTGACTTATGTATTTCTTCAATACCGATGGCATATGCCTCCGTGATTATCAAATTGCTACGAGATATCATATTTTAATTCTATTTATCTAGTAAGGGATTGACTTAACATTTATAACACCTCCGCCACGCGGAGCGTGGGCGGTACAACTAGTATGCAATAAAATTAAACGAATTGAATTAATGAAATGTTCTTTCTCGCTTTTATTTTAAATAAAAGACGAAACTTTGAATGCCACTATGAAAAAAGTGAATAAATTTACCCATTTTAAAACTTACGATATTCCTTTCAAGTGTCCATTGTTTTACGGAAATGGAATTAACAGAGCGCTTTACCAATTTAATTATAGACGGCTTCACAGAAACTTTAAGCTTTACAATTGCTAGCCAACACTTGAATCGAATAGAAATTGTATTTGAACTCAAAAATCCACATTTGTTCAAAATATATAGTGCTCCCTATAAAATCTATTTAGATCTTTCAAAATATTTATTTGCTAGATAAATACAAATAATCCAAAAAATGAAGTAATGAAAATGTAAAAAAAAAAAAAAAAAAAAAAAAAAAAAAAAAAAAAAAAAAAAAAAAAAAAAAAAAACAACAAATTCGATTCATAACATCAGTTCAAATATATAACTGAAAGAATTTCAGATATATTCTTGGACAACCATTTTTTGATATTAAAAAAAAACATTTACTTCTGGTTGGATTTAAAAATCAGGCTCTATTGAGTTACCTTCATTTCTTCATGAATGATATTACGCTTTGAATCTAAATGCTCCAGCACGTCATCCACTAATAAACACTTCGAATTCGGAAATTTCGTAATTAGGGCTTTAAGTGATATTTGTGAAGCTATACGCACCTTCAACGAAATTTGTCTTATGTTCAATATTTTTAACCATATTTTTTTTTTATATTTCAACATATTAATAAATCTTACATCGGTGAAAAAATTTGTTCCAAGTTTTACGAGATCCTTCATGATTTTGAGATGTGATTCGGTGAATTTGGAATTTTTGATATATAGATCCTGAATTTACTTTCATTGATAACCAAATTTTTCATGTTTAACGTGATAATGGAAATCATTAGTAGCATTTTGCTACCTAACTGCAAACATGATTAAGTTCTATATCGACGTTACTTCGTCCCAATAACTTGAAACGATAACTTCTGATCTATTGATCCTAAATTTATTAAATAATATATATTCATTTCAAGCAATATTAATGAATGCATAACTTTTTGATATGAAAAAATCCGCCGTTCAAAAACGTCATACGATTCAGCGCGGCGTCCCCGTATCGGATCATTATAATTTATTTTTATATTCTTTCTGCTTGCTCGGAAACTCGGCGATGACTAAATATGTCTATTAGTTTGCTTAGATTTCGCAAAACTTTTAAAAATCACATTTCTAAAATAAGAAATATAAAAATCATTGAAAAATGTTGCAAATTATTCATGAATGAGGGAAAATCAAAGTACTATGGGGCACTTACTCCCTCAGTACATAACATTTGCAGGATTGAGGAAATAAGTAAAAGATTTTTGGACTGATCGTCCTGTTGATTTAATAAAAATTCCATTAAATTGTGTATTGTGACACGCACCATTTCTCGAATATTCTCACCATTGATGGAAAACACTGAAAACTATCAAGAAAGTCGTTGCTGCCAGCTTAATAAAGCACTAATTACTTGTGGTTTGATGTTAGTTTAATGGAAGCTTTCAGCATATGAATTTGATGAATGAAAACAATATAACTCTTTCCCAATTTTAGTGCAAAAATTTGGGATTCTATTCAAAGAAACAATTCCTTTTCATCTTATTCCCACTTTTCATCTATCATAATAGTATCTTCAAAAACTACAAGATTTATTTCTTATTTTTAGCCGAATAATAGCACGTATTTTTAAAAAAAAAAATCGAACTTTTCATGCGCGGTGACATGGATGATATATGTATAGGATCCATATCAACAGCTGTTTCGCTCAGCTTAATTTCCGGAGTATTAAAGCTTGGAAGACGATTGCCTACACAGGATAGCAAGCTATCAACAACGAATAATGAACGTTTGATTGCAAACCTGTCATATTTATAATTTTCTGCATTTTCAATTCCCAATTTCAGTATTTTTGCAAACAAAGTTGCAAAAACAATAAATTAGCAATTTTACGAAAACCGGAAATTCGTTAATTCTTGGAAAAATTCAATAAAATATTAAATAATATTGGCACAAATTTGAAGTTAAAAGAAAGAAACAAACTTATCCATATTTTGCGGCGTTGCCAGTAACTGAATTTCCGAATAAGCAAATTCATTCAACAATTTCTCTGCAAAATCCACTTCAGCATCCGTTGGGATATGCCATTTTATTGTCACAACATCTTTGAGACAGTTAATACCCCATTCCTGTAATAGAGTATTTAGACTTTATCAGCAATTCGAATGTCAAAAGTTTACTACCAACTATTTGTGCATGAAAATTTCAAATCAACACTTTTAGAACTCCACAATTGTCATTTGCTTGCAAGCTAATGCGAATTCTATTACCTAAGTCTTCTTCACTATTATTATTATTTTCCCTATGCTACATTAAATCAATACAGAGAGGAAAAGCATCAATATTATTCTTTTAATACACCAAATGTTAGAAAATTTTATTAAAATGGGCTGGAAAATTACCTTAATAGGTAACGACAAATGCAATGGCAAATCCAAATTATGCTGTCGATCTTCCTCCGATATTGGATAAATTTCGATCAATTGAGTTAAAAGATTTTTAAGTGACCAACACGCTCCCTGTAAAAAATTCAAAAAACCAATTAAAAATTTTTGCATAACTTTAATAAAATTTAAGAAAAAAAATTGACCCCTTGCCATGACTCTATCTTAATAATGGAATAAATGAAAATAAGACCTGATATGCGTTATAACACATCATAGATATAGTACATTTGTGCATTTGAATACATTCCTCTTGATATTTCAATAATAGATCACTGGGAACGGAGAAAATCATCTCCGACAAATATGTAAACCACATCGTTGTTGCATCAAGTTCTTTTAATATTTTCTTCTCTTCTGAAATATGAAATAATGAAAAAGCACGAAAATTACCAAAACATTATCAAATATTATTAAACACTGCTAACTAATTGACTGTGTCCCTAATCCAGCATTTCATGATTCTTTTTTGGATATCTATTCATCGACATTTAAATTACTCCATATGAAGGCGATTTCACAAATATCTGATATTCAAATATTTGCATAAAACTTCTGAACTTATATTGAAAACTTGCATAACCACTGTTCAAATATTTACAAAACTTTCAAACAGTTCATTCATTCACCTGTTATGTGTTGTTTTTGCTTCTCCAACAAGAATTTAATATACATCGGGAAATAACGAGTCGGATTAGCCTAAATATAACGAATTGATCATTTTATGAATGATCAGAATGGTTCAAAGTTTTGGGACTAAGATGGAATGAAGAGCGAAATGACAAAAATATAAAAACTAAGGACGATAATTTTAGATCTTTTGATGTATTTAGCTCCGATGCAATTTTTCTGCTACTGTTAACCTTACTTTTCATGTTTTAAAGATTAAAAAAAAGTATGTCTGAACTACCATATGTACTCACGTAAGTAGATTCTTGTATAAGTGAGCATGCAGCATCGGCAGCGATCACATTTTCGAATTCGGATGTAGAAATGAATTTGTAAGTCTGATCACCAATTAACTGAAGATAAACTTCACGACTGAATTCAAAATTGAAGAAAATTCTAATACAATTTATTTTGGTTCAGATAGTTTAGAAGCATATTTATTCATACTTTATCAAAACCGATAGCAATTGTTTTCTACATATATAAGAAAGAATTAATATCGATACTTCTGTATCCAGTTGAAGAGAAATACAGAAGCATATGATCATGGAAAAGATATCAGTGATATCTTAAAAATAAGAACGAAGAAAGACTCAAATATAAATGTGCCAACTAATTCATAAACTAGATGTCACGCACAAAATCATAAAATAAAAAAAAAAGTTGTGATTCAAATCGAGATAGAATAGTTTAATATGAATTTGAAAATAAATTAAAACAACAGTTAGATCTCGATCAAGTACAAAAGATGCACCGCATTAAAAGTTAAGGTAATTTGGTTGCTGTCGATAATGAAATTTCAAACTCTTCACTGAATTACAAGAAAGATTTGCTTACTTTAATAAATATCTTCAAATTAACCCGCATGGTAGCATGTAATCATTGCAACGTATCTATCGTAATTAAAATATCAAGCAACCTGTTACAATGGCTATAACATACATACCTCAACAAAAGTGGATGAGCAATGGAGGAATAAAGCATGAAAAGCGCTTTGAATGCTTTTACTTATCTCAATTTCTTCACTCCCAGCTAATAGTATATCCGAATTGTCACATATCGAATCCATATAGGATACGCAATCACTTGGAGCAGAGCTTGCCAATTGTGTTATCACTTTGAACACTCTAAAATAAACATTAGATGATGTAAAACAACCGTGCTTATCAGATAAACAATATGCATAAAAGTTTTCGGAGTTTGCATGGTGATATTTGTTCATCTTGATAAAGATAAAATTTAAAGGAAACATGAGTTGAGACTTTCATGCTATATCGGTGCATAAAGCAAAATGAGGAAAAATGAAAAAATGGAGAAATAAAACGTAGAAATAAAATAGCAAGTTAGATGAGATAGAAAAATTAAATAATTTAAAGCTGAAAAAGAAAATGATCCGAACCGGTCTTTCAAATATCCATCAAACAATACTAAATTTGCTTTGCAATTATTTAAAATATGATAGTAAAATTATAGCATAGTTACATTCTTACTTATACAATATCAAAGCAATAAAATATGAACAGTATCTCCATGATTTACAATTTGTATATTGTTTTCCGGAAACATCCTCATTATTTCATATCTTTTTAGCCTCGGGAATCATTTTAATTAAAAAGACAGCATTGGCTCAAATTTCAATAATCAATTTATGAATTGAATTCAGTTAGAATTATGTAATGATACTTCTTATCTAATAATGAAATAAAAAGCGCAAAATCAAATAACTTACTTATTTACAAAATCTTGCACAATATTCGGGAACCGTGCTGTTAATTTGCAAAGCTCTTTTTCCTCCTCAGCTAAATCCATATATTCTCCCATTTCAAGAGCAAGAGAGCAATTCACAATTGGGATTAAATGAAAAATGGTTTCCAGCGTCTAAATTTACAGCAATTTTAGACGTTCTTATATTTCATGAAGTGAACATGGAATGGAGAAATTTGAAAAAGAGTTAGATTTGGAAGAAAAAATATGACCATATTAATTACAAAAATCAATACATATCTACATTATTAATTTAATAAATATCTTCTTAGAAGCTTATAATCCAAGGATTGTGGATTCGAATTACAAAAATGAAGTTCTGTGCTGAAAATTTTTGTAATTTTGGTTGAAAGCAAAGAGAGGAAACGTGATCTGACGATGCAAACCAAAATACAATATTCTTGCATCACAAAACATTGAAGATGCTTCTCATTTCCTTCCTGTTGACATTATGTACGGTAGTGAAATAACAAAATTTGCCTGCAAAGAAAGTGAGAGTTTTTGGGAATCATTGATGTCGATAGCTTCAATCAATGCCTCAAGCAGAAAAATGGCATGTTTACGCAGCGGTACTCGATACCTATCAGAATGAATTTCCGATTCGTTTACGATAGACAATGATGCCGATTCATACTTTCTATCCTGAAATTTTTTTTTCTTTTTTTAAATTTGTTGTTTGCTTTTTGGAAGCATTCGCCGTAACAATCGGAAATAAAGAACAAAGATACATTATCAAAGAGATTAAGTAACACAGCAAGCATTATCTCATCTATATTGTTCAATTTCAAAATAATAGCAAAGTTATTAGAACAAAAAGTATAACTATTAAATCTGTTAGAATATGTTAAATATATTTCAGGAACAAAGTCGCACAAAAGACTCTTCACTGCATATGTCGAAAAACCGAAATATTTCTCGGAATATAAATATGAGAAATAATTAAAGGCCTTTGTACTATAAAACATCTTGATATAACCAAGCTTTTGATCTTTACGCTTTAGTTAACATATTGTAAATTAATTCGAGGATTGCAATCTGATCGAGGCATTGAATCCTTTACTCCGATTGATATTCGATTCGGATTCAATCTCTTATTCTTATCGAGAATTTGGCGAGCAAAAGTGATTCAATTCAGTTTCAATTCTTCATCAAACCCTATCAGTTTCCTCCTCCAAATCAAACTCCCACTAAAGTTCCTATTATCCAGAAAAAAGGCCTTCAAGCTATCGATTATGTTTTCGATTCTCGTCTTTAAATTGTAACATAGTTGCAGATATAAATTATGTCATAACAAAGCCTTCAACACACAACAAATATGCCTACTCCGAGAGGTCTTGTCTAAAAAACTTTTCACATCTCCTAAAAACCTTTCACAGATTTACTTTCACGACAACATCATAAATATAAAAAACTATTTTACCGTATTATAGAACAAAATCTAATCATAAGAAACCAATCACTTCTGTAATCTCGTTCGTATTAGTAATCCATACCTGCTTGCAAACATTATATGTTCGATAACTATAGGTACCATTATCGCGGACTAGTGGCACGCAAATTTCAACAATGCATTCTAATGACTGTTTCAAACGATGTGGTTCTGTGATTGTCAAGAGCGATGGATAAACTCTAAAAATATTTTTTGCAATAAATGAAGCGCCTTTTCACTATTTCTAGCAGTTGATTTAGGATTCTAAAAAAAATTTCGTTTTTGCTCAAACTTATTAAATTATTTTCCAAAAATTTCATCGCTGATAGTATTTTAAATTCCAATGATGACCATGCTATTCATTTGCATAGTTTATTTATTAACTTATAAATTTTTATGTTTGAAATGAGCAGAATCATTTGTTTTTATAATTTGGAATGATAGTCTTGCATTAGAGGTTGCCTATCCCTTTTACGAATCTAATTTATTCCAATAAATTTTGTCTAGAAAATCAATGAAATATATAAATTAAACATACAAGTCGAGACATTTTGGAAGAACTAGCTGTGGTGCAAGGAATGCTAAATTTCGCATAATGCTAGATGCTGATGTTTCAGTAGTTGAAAATACTGAATAAAGCACGGATGGAAGCAATATGCTGACGAACCATTCAATTTGTTCATCGGTAAGGCGCATTTTTGAAGGTACCTATACAAAGTTTGGAGTTGATTTCAAGAAATTTGTTAATGATGTAATTTGGACACGAATCAAAAAAGAATTCACAACCAGAGCAGAATCATTAATTTTCTCGTGCAAAGCAAAGGAAGACCTTATTTCTGGTTTTTTTACGCACTCGTTCAATTCGGACACGTCGTACCATTTCATTGACAAGAGCATCTAAAAATGATTGTAGAGTTGGCATATGATCACCTTCGTGCAACGGATGTAAAAAAGATTCAACGCATTTGATCAATCGCTCGAAACACTGATGTGCACTGAAATACAAACAACATCGATGATTAAAAAATCACCAACTAAATAAGAAATAATGGAACGAAATCGAAGTAATGGGGAGAAAAAAACAAGATATCAGGATGTGATTCTCGGGACTGACCACGAATTTCTAATCTAATTGTAAAATTAAAAGAAACCTTTCATTCTCTCCACCTAACATCCATACGATCCATTCTGCACCTGAACTTTCAGAACCCATTCCTGTTCCATCGCCAATTGCTACTTTATTGTATCGTACACTGAGATTTAGTGACCGCAAAAGTTTTGAAAAAATGATCGTATGTTTAGATGACCAATCAATGTAACCTGGACAATATTCACTTATCCTGCAAGTTGCTGAAGCATGTCGTGTTCGCATGCAGAAGGAAGTTTAATTCTCAATTTTCATGACAATTTCCGGATCATTGATTCTAAAGATTGGCATTTGATGTGTTCAGACGATTACTTAACCTGTTTCCGATAAAGCAGAACCTTGAACTTTCCATAAAATCGCCACTAAAATTTAACTATGTCCTTAAATACATTGTGATAAAGCCAGACTTATTCAGTATCCTTACTAAGTGACAGTGTTTCGAGTTATATTAAGATATATAGTTGGATAATCATGAAATGATAAATCAATGAAGATCAAAGATCAAAAAGAGCAAAAATAATTTCTCCAGAAGTCGGAGATCAAAGATTTTTTATTTCCCAAGTACCTATCATGTCAAAGTCATTACTTTTATAATTTCAATTGCTTCGATTTTCCATCAATTTAAATACCAATTTTTTTACTATTATGAATAGTTTGAATAGAAGTTGAGGAAATAAAAGAGAATTACTTTCTAAACCGTAATTCTCCCTCCAAACTTATTCTCTTAATTAGATTCATAACAAAAGAAATTCTGCTAATTAAGAAACTTAAATGTGATTCTTAGATTAAATCGCTTGCCTTATCGACTAAGCTCAGAAAGCATGAATAATAATAAGTTTTTATAAATGATTACAGTCTCTTAATTTAAAACGAAAATAGAATTACTTTACAAATTGTAAGGTTAAAGATGACACTTACACTTGCAAATTGACTTTTGCTGTCTTGCAATTTACAATTTAATATGAAATTCATACTTTTATATAGATGACACCTTTACAATTCTGAAGGAAAAAGAAAAACGAGGATGGAAACCATACGCGGAGAATATATGTTGTATGCGACTTTCCCAGGAGCCGTTCATCTCAATAATATTATAAAAATACCATAGTTCATCGTACCATAATCCAGCACCCCATCGATCGTGTTCATCATTGGACAATTTAAGTGGCACAAAAATTGAGAATAAAGTCACGAATTTAGTCATTGCATAATCGCTCCACAGATCAATGAACGGACGAATCTGAAAGGTCGCACTGCATAGAGCATCATACTTCAAATCTGTTTTTCGATCTCTTCTGAACAAATAGTTTCAGAGACAAACTTCATCTAGAATTTCCTTTGTTGCTGACAATGGAAATAATTCCTTGCAAGCAAGAATTGCCGAACGAATGACTGATTTTTCCAAATTTTTACTATTCCGTTTGTAAGCCACTTCTATATACAAATCGTAAAGTGGTCTCCACGGTAAAGTTAGGTCGCTCCGTTTGATTATTTCTTCACTGAAGTGATAAACAGTGCTGAACACAAAAGAATGAATCGATGGTGAGAGCAAAAATCAATATATCTATCTACTGCTTCCTCCCGAAACTTAATCTTAGTGATACTGCAGTTGTGTAGATCCATTTAATCACATAACAAATTTTAGAAACTGCTGGAATCAACAGACAAATAGATGCACGAATTGAAAGCGAAACTTTCGACGATGTGTTTAAAATTGTGGAAGTTACTTAATCAGCGTTATGATTAATGAACAAGCTTTATGAATAAGTCTTCGGTCATAATCTGGCTCCAATATAGCATTGAAAATAAATTCGATCAATTTTATATGATCAGTCTTGGAGAAACGACAATAGAAACGGTTTAAATATCTGAAATAGTTTAAAACTTTCTTCTCTAGTGTGATTTATTAATTGCCCAGTTGTGATAAGATATCATATGAATGAAAAAAAAAAAGAAACAAACTGGCTAAGTTGTGACATCCAAAAAGAAAGCCCCGAATCTGCAACATATGATAAGGTGGAAGTAGCCAGGCCTGATTTTATCTGCTCCAACCAACAAGAAGCATTTCGGTTGATAGTTTCATAGTACGGTAAGTAGGAATATTCTCGTCTCGTACGTTGAAATTTCGGCTTATCACGCAAGTAACCCTCTGCACTTGTATATATGTAACCGTTTTTTTCGCTCTATAAAAAAATCATAAGTTCACATATTACTGTAATCTTTGCTTGTAGAGAAGTACTTTTCTGAAACTTTTTTGTATTTTTCAGTTGATGTTATCCATATGCATAAGACTTGTAAATACGTAGATGTCAACTTGGATATAATTAATTTGAATCTGCATATTTTATATTAATTGTCGTCTCATTAAAAGAGAATAATTTACATTCAAAAGATAGACATAGAATTAATAATTAAGTGGAAATAATGAAGAAATCCAGAAATGTTTGGAAATATGTTAAATAAAGTGTAAAAGACAAGCTGCAGAAAAAATCTCAATCTTTAAAAGACTGATCGAAGGAGCATGCCGAAAATCACCACAAATCTTGACTGTGACATCTATTTCTATCATTTACTCTATAGATTTTCTCTACAAGTTATCGGAAAGAACGTATGGATTATCAATACATGTTTGATAATATGATGGCATGATGCGATAATCCTCACTTCTGGTGATGTTCTTTTCAAAGATCGAAAAAAATTTTGCTAAAAATTAAGAGAAATTTAAAAACCAAAAACAATGACTGTATTAATGAATCACTTGTTTTTCCTTCAACGTTTTCATCTCGTCGTCGTCTCTGTCATCTGTCATCCACATTTCACTCCTTGGATTTGAACAAATAACTAATAAATAAACCGCTCAAAATCTTAAATGACAACAGGAATGTATATTGCTTTCAAATTAACTTGCTTATAAGTGGATATAATTTACATTTTGGAGTCATTGCAGTATTCAATTTCTCAAAAGATAGTGATACAACCCAGGTATGAATGTAAAACATTTCGTTTTATTACAAATCAGCCTCTCAGTGCATGTTTTGAATGCTAGTTCCAATCTGAATTGATTTAAATTTCTCATCATAAAATTGAAAATTCGACTAAAATTTCAATTTTCAACATAATAAACAATTTAGGAAGCCAATTTCGCTTTCTGCTTCTCTCTTTGAATCAGTTCAATATAATAACGTAAGCGATCGCCACGTCAAATCTATATAAATCAGTTATGAATATTTCCAGGGAATTACATCTTCCGTATGCTGCTGAATGAATTCATGAATGCAAAACTCAAAGGTGAATAATAACTGCTTCTTAGTCGCAGCATTGAACAAGAGTGAAACAAATTTGAGCAATACAGAAGTTAATGCATGGAGATATTTGATTTGCAACCCATGATCTCGATAATTAGAAGCAGTCTTGATCATGATTGATATTTGAAATCATGATCAGAACTGTTTCATATATCAATCTGTTCCTGAGAAAAATAATTGTGCTATGCCAATAAATCAGAAATTGGTGTAAATAGTTCTACTTTATGATATGATATTTCTGATAACTTATGTTTGACCCAAAGGTAGATGATGAATTTTCACTTTCCCCAGTGCTTTACTTTTTTCTCCCTCAAGAATATATGATTCAGAAACTTTCCTTTATGATTGAAATATAAACTTATAGTCGAACACGATATCTGTTTGAGTTTTTACTTCACTATCAATCTAAATATTATACTTTTTATATGGGATATAAAAATTAAGCAGTAACAGGGCTGACTTGATAATTCGTTTAATTGTTGATTGTTGAAATGAAGAGTTTTATGATAATACATTTTCGTGTCAATTACATAATAAAACAAATTCGTCTCTATTTACATCGAAGTCATTTCACCAATTTCGAAAGCTTAAGTAAAAATCACACGAATTTTAAAAGTAGTGTTTAATAGTTTTTGAATTCTTATTATTACACTTCGGGGTGGAAAATTCAATACGAGATCCAATAAAATAGAATAATCGGCGAATTCGTATTTCGTTTAATGAATATTTGCTTCGAATATGGAATATGGAATTTTTTTTCGATTGTAAGAATTTTGCATTTCTTTGTAGAATTCAAAAGTTTTCTTTTGCAGATACAATAGCTAATTCAGTCTTCATCCCTTAGTCAGTCTGGATGGATAGAGGACCTTACGACTGCAACTAATCCGGATTGCCACATGTATTCTCCGGCCACCACACAATTAATTAAGTAATAATTTGCAGTAGCATATCGCCCACTCTAATAGTTGTGTTACAAAGCATTAATGCTTAAAATTGCTGCATCTACGTTGCAGCACTTCTTTATTCAAAAATCTCTTTAGATCCACTTGTATTAGCAATTGTTATTGAAATGTTTGTCTTTGAAAGACATGTGGCGTTTTAATCATTCGTGGCACGAATAGCGGATGATCATCTTCCTGGAGTTGTCCTTTGAAGGCTATTACAGATACTTCGAAGGACTGCAAGCATAGAATGCATTGTCGACATTGCATCGATTGTATTAGCAATAATGAATAAAATTAATGAGATATCATCTAATCAAATTTTTATCATTCAATTAAGTTTTATTATTTCTGAAAGAGAAAGCTCAGTCTGATGCATTGAATTTTAAACCGGTTATAACCTGATCGTAATTCAATTTATAATTTGTTTCCGGGAAAATATTTTTACACATCCATCTAATCAAAAAATCCAAATCATTCACTGAACACATGGCGATCAAACCTCCTAAAATAGATTACTTGTATAAAATTGAGGAGAAGGAGTATTTCTTTTTCAAATGAAAATAAAAAATTTGTATCGTCCTTTCTCTTAGTTTTTCTGCACTTACCTGTCTTTATATTTTTTTTCTTCATATGTGTGTGCGTATCTAATAGGAATATGGCATTGCATTCGCGCTCATAGACCAGTAAAACGGATCGTTCAAATACAATAAGTATCATATATATTTGTAAATGATCCTTGAGAAAGTCACTGGAACAAAGGTCTAAGAATGATTTCATTCTTGACAATATTAGAAATTATATGTCAACTGATCAGGACACGTCTTTGCTTTAATTTTTTTTTTTTTTTTTTTTTTTTTTTTTTTTTTTTGTTCTATCAGGATCCAAATTCGAATCTTAGGAAAACAGGAAAGGACTATAATTGCTCAGAGGAATTTCATTTCAAAAAAGTACAGGTCTTTTTTAATTAGTTGGAATGTGAGAAGGGAATAAATAAAATTCAATTCGAATTTAATTGAGAAGTTAATTCCGAATTATCAAAGAATGCGAAACAAAAAATCATAATAAAGCCATTTCATAAATTATAAAAATTCGATAATTTGTAGCCAGAAGAGAAAACGATTTAATTTACATGTGAATGAGAAGGAGAAAAGAAAAAACTGCACCTTTCTATAGGCGTCAGCAAAAAAGTTTTCAGTTTATGAACCATTCTTCCACGAGCAGTAACGTACTCAATTTCTCGAAATACATTACCGCATCCTTCCAGTGCCTGAGCATTGTTTTTGCAAGATTTTCAAGACCAGATAAAAGTCATTTTTAATTATTGCAATGCTGAGTACATTGTCTGTTTAATGTTGTCATAAAGCGGATTAGGAAAATCGCTTAATTTCCATAATATATGATAAATAAAAGTCAATTAGTAGTTAAGCTTGTTAATAACTTTGAAATTACTACATAAAAAACTCTCCAGGAAGATTTTTTATTGCATGTGGAAGAAAAAGAAGAAGAAAATTTTCTGTTTGAAAATCTCTTCAATATTTCTTGGCATTCCGATACTACCTGTGGAATAGTAAATGTTTCCGTACAACGATCGTTGCAAGAGCAGGATAATCGTCGTTTGGTCATTTGCTCCTCGTGTATTTCATTACCCTCGATGATGGCATTTATGAATGCGTTTAACAGTTGTGCTGAACAGCGCTGCAAAACAAGTTTCAGTCAATGTTTGTTGCTATTATCGCCTGAAACATTACAAATGAAAATTTTCAAATTCCTGCCATCAAACATTTTGAAGCATGCAAATTACTGGCAACGAAAGTTCTTTTCTCGAGAGCCTATAACTCTCCCAATCTTCCATCTTTGAAAGCAACTGCAAAGGAACTAAATATTCCCATTGTTGCACTATTCTAACTTTCACAATCTGTTGAGCAACGAAAAAAAAAAGCAAAAAACAAAAAACGAAAAAAAAAATCACGACCTACTAATTTGTGTGATTCGGGAAGGACAGAGTAAGATGCAGATACATAATGTTACCTTATAGAGAAGAATATTATGGGCTGAGAAAATAGCCAAGTGAAGGGAGTAATAAATATCGAGAGTGGTAAGAGAAAATGGAAAAAATTATAAACATTGCAAAACAGAGAAACGATTTTTTCATGCGATCTTTGCGAATAGCAATTGGAAAGTAAGAAAAGATTTACCATAATTGGCTGACTCTTTTCAAATTCGGCAAATATTTTTGATGGCCATTTTCGAAATCGTAAAGGCATGAGTTGCGGCGTGTCGCTCTTTCTTCTGCTTGCAGATGATATTTGCGTAGGTCGCAACATGATGCCTTCTCGATAGATATATTCAGTCAATTTGACGGCAATTATTGTGCAAGCATTAGATGGCGTATAGCGACCAGCCAGTCGTGATTGAGATATTTCCATTGGCATTCGCCATACTGCGACATGACCCTTCTACAAAGATTTTCTAATGTAGAAAGAAATGTTCAAGAGTCAACACTTCACCTTAAATGTATTGATGATTTTTGTACGAATAAAATAATACTAATGTTTCCTGTAGGAAATAAAGAAAATAAAGACATGAATTCCATTATTCTAAATTCGCAAATCTAAATGATCACAAATCAGCCTACCTGTTCATATGCAGCGATCAGAGTTGGCAACAGGCGTCGTTTAAGTTCATCAGCGTCCTCATAAATATCACCGTAAATATTACCGTTACCACTTCCCGTCTCATCCTCATTTGCGCCACAAATATTCCAAGTTAATCTCGTATTTTTTAAACGATTTTGAACCCTACCCGACCAATTTTGAAACATATAAATGTATGAAATGATCAAATGATTCCTGAAACTTTGTTTTTAAAACTTTTTGCGATTTTATTTTATGCAAAGCAAAAGTTATAATTCAGAAAAGATTCGCACATGAATGAAAATATGTAGTTCACAGCAAAAATTAGGAATGCATGTGTGATTTACCTCGCAATCATCAAGGCAAACTTTTGAAGGCAACTACAAATCAACCAAGAATTAAAAAAAAAAAAAAAAAAAATTGCTGTTTATGCATGCTGCAGTAAACTAATATTAATTGTTCAGTTTATTCGTTTCATATTGAAAGCGAATAATTTATTTGTGCTTCGATGGAAAAAAAAATATTGGCTATAATCGTAACGTCCCCGAAACTTCAATGAATCCCACGACGATTACTGATAATACTACTAGCAAGTTTTTTCATCGTCAATAATGATTAGTTATATTAGTGTTGCTAGTTGTAATAAACATTGAAACAGATTTTTTATGCCTGAAAAAAATCGAAACGATCGTCAACTGGCTATTAATATTTTTGGCACAACTACGAAACAATTTACCGAAGTCGGAAGAGTTTTCAGGTAGGGAAAATTTAACGAATATTTGATTCTGAAAAGTGTTCTTAAATTGAATGACAAAAAAAACACGACATTATCTGGCTCTTTAAAACATCAATTTAACAATTTTTGTTAATCGTATTCATTTTAAAAGATGAAGAATTTTATATGCAATATCTCCGAAAATCGAAGTATTGATAAAGATGATAAATGAACGTCTTTTAATTTTATTTTTAAGATTGGCTTTTTTTGTAAGAATTGAGTGATTCTAATTATCATAAGTCCTCTTTGTTTAGCACTACTTACATAGAATTTGTGTAATATAGCAAATATAGCACAAGGTTTTGATAATAATTACTGATTTTCACAATAAGACAAATAATTTTAATTATTTTTATCACTAACCTTTGACTTACATAAGGCCCAATTTCAGTGATGTTTTTTGTGTTAATTAGTATCCTGCTTATTGTTACTAGTTAAAAAAGCATTTCCGGACAATAATAACGTTAAAATATTATTCAAGAGTGCATATATAGCAAATTTATTTTCCCCTATTGAAAACCACATACGCATTCGATAGCATTTCGAACTAACATAAATTTAGATATTTTGTTCCAATCATTTTTGATCTCTTATTTAAAAAGTTATTCCAATTTTTTTTGCTTTTTATATTTTAGAACTGTTAGAAATTCTCTCATCCACGACTAATTGACTTTATCTCAAAAATGTCTTATTTCATTATAAATACTAATAAGCGATAATTTGCTGGAATGAAAAAAGCATTCTAAAATTTCTATGGCGAAATAAGCGGTGAGCACAGAAGATTCAATCACAAATTCTTATTTACGATTGGTCCATTCTAAAACTAAACTTTTAAGGAAAAATATTTGATAAGGGCAGCGATTAATCATATAACAACAATTGTATGTGTGATTTATAATTATTTTCTTTTTTTTTTAATCGCCATTGTCTACTAAAGAAAACAAAAATGTTTGAATTTTTGAACTCTGAATGAAAGGAAAGCGAATACAGTAAATCTTTCTACATTAAGTTATTAATTACTTCACGATATATCTCACGGTGATATAGTTGATAGAACAATGGCATTCCACATTGTTTTATTTTACTTTTTTTGCAATTACAAAAGAAACAGCAGATGTGAAATGTGAAACAATAAGCAACAGTACATTCATCAAAAGATATTCATTAG
The DNA here is from genome assembly GCA_028564675.1 of Onchocerca lupi. Taxonomy (NCBI): domain Eukaryota; kingdom Metazoa; phylum Nematoda; class Chromadorea; order Rhabditida; family Onchocercidae; genus Onchocerca; species Onchocerca lupi. The sequence goes on along the minus strand of JAOVVO010000089.1, from coordinate 10,923 downwards.
AAGACTTTTTATGAAACTTTTCATCAGGAAATGAATTTGTTTTGCACAGAAATTAATCGGAAACGATCAAATGTCGGCGAAGAAATATTGTAAAACTTGTTTACTCATCGCTTCCAGAGTATTTATCCATTTTCATTAAATATTAAAATTAAAAGGATAAAAATAATTATTAAAGACAGAAATCAACAAATTAGAAGGAGTAAAAACTCATGCTTTTGACTGCGAGGTGATGAACAGGTTCTCTCTGGCCTTCTGGTGCAAAAATTTAATAATGAAAATATGATGATACAAATGATTCATAATGAAAGATTTTTATTTTTCGAAACAGTGCATTGTATTCAGATATATCAATAATCAGTCCTGTGAGAAGCAAGCGAGCTGTTATTTATTATCACAAAAATGAAAAAAAAAAAATAAAAATTACTTATCAAAGCAGCCAACAGGTTCCATAAAGTGGGAAGGTGTCTATCAGTAATCGCTTCATGTTTTGCCATTTGACAAAGCTATCTCATAAATGATTTTTTGCTCTTCGTGAAACATTGATTAAATAGGACATTTGATAATAGAAAATTTCCTTAAATTCAATAAACTTCAAGTCACATGACAAATTCATTTTACTCCATTGCAGTTTGTTTATCTAAATTGACAAAATCACGGAGCCAGCTCAATCAATCCAATTTACAGAAAAAATTTCATTAATGGTTGAGAACGAGAAGGTGCGGCGATATCAGTATATCGCAATGATGAATTAATTAGTGGTTGACTTGCAAAGAGGATATGCAGATGAAAGCTCACTCCATCTTTGGACATCTGACACAGGAACTGTCGTACTTTCTGCGACGCAAGTTTGCGATCGCTTTCTGTTGATGGATTATAACATAGCTATGCTGGTTGCTCCAGGCCGATCGCATTTGTCAATTTTGGCCAGAATTTAGTCAGTACGGTAAAGGAAATATTACTATTACTTGGATCATGACTTATCGTATAAGTTCTTGCATATTTTATTGCTATTAACATTCAGTTGTTTAAAATTATAATCGACTGATGTTGAATTAATTTCACAAAACCCAGAACTTTCAAGGCCGGCTTGGCAGTTTTTGATGAGCTATTTACTAAGGAGGATGCATTTGATCATGAGAAAATGGCGAAAATTATTGCAAGACAGAAACCAAACTGGATATCAGGTCGGATCAAGCGGTATTTACTAATAAAGAAATTGCTTGAAAATCTATCACAGAATGAGACAGTTATTTCCACGCTCTTGCTTGCAAATGTCTTTTCACTTTATGGAACAATGAAAATAACTTTCATCAGAATCACACTTTCTTCAAAAATATTGTTGTTGTTGTTTCCAAAAGAGAAAACTAAAGTCATGTTTGAAAGGAACAGTATTGGAAACATTCAAATATAGATTCTTCGATTATTATAAATAATTATAATCAACGAAAGAGTAAGTTTTAGTTACTCCCTTGCTCTCCTGCGTCATTATTAAATCTTGAGGTAAAATACGTTTGAGGATGATAATATTTCAGATGAATTACCCTTTCTAGTTTAGGTACTAAAACAGGATATCCATCAAATTATTAGACGTACGTGTTAATTTAAAAAATCATGGTATCAGAATTTTTTTCAGCAAGAATTTGCTGAGAAATTTGGTAAGTTAAGTTAAAATCATCGATTATTGCTGTTTTCTCTTCACTTTGTAGTCCAGAGATGCACTTTTATCTAATCCATAATGGCGTACCTTTTAATAAACATATACTGGACAGTTTTTATTAGTAACAGATTTAATCGTAGTTTTATCGTGATCATTTTCTTACCCAAACAGTCCTCCATCTTAAATCTCTAAATCTATCGTTGCAACAATTTACCAAATCACAATTCATTATTAGCTGATATTTATCTCAACAATTTTCATATAAAAGAAACAAAAGAATTTTCTTGAACATAATATTTAATCACATGCTTCAGACATTAAATTTCACTTTGACTTACCTTTAGAAATAAAATACACCTTATCTCAATTAGCAACATCTTCACTCTTCTACAAATTAAAAGAGATTTTGAACGATCCAAGGATTTTATATTTGTTGAGTGCATTAAATGTGGGATTATCCAATGCCGAAATTGGATGCAGTAATTCTCATATGAATTTTCCCTTAACTTATATTTGCTTTGTTGCAAATTCTGAAGACGATCTTTCAGAATGTGGACACATTCAAAGATCCCGATCCTCATCACATGAAGCAAGCTGCAGCTTTGGGTACAACGAAAGCCCAAGATCTGGCTAAGTTAATTTCACTCTTTTTGTAAAGAAAAATCATCCGCGCAGTTTGATGGAATTTTTCAAAGCTCGACAAATATCACATCTAATATATGAATGAATCATAAATTTAATCAATTTTCTTATGTTATTTTTACTAATTTTTTGGCAACGAGCTCAGTGATAAATGAAATAATTAAAAGTCCATGTTTATGATTCTGCTCTGGCTCATTGGACGTGCAGGATTTGGTAGTAGCACAATAATGATGAATATGGAGGAAAAATTGGTTTTCGCACATGTAAGCAATGGCTTGAAAATAGATACCGCAAATTCACAAGAATTTATCGGCTGTTGAGAAAGCCGTTTTATAGGCACTAAGATAATCTCTTGGCTTACACTGAATTGAATTAGTTTTCAAACAATAATTCACAGCAAAATTTAGGTCATATTTTCATTGGCTATCTTCAGAATACAATATTTCCCGTAATAATAATTTTAATGCCGAGAAAAAACTAATTATAATTGATATTTCGAGACTTTTTGTGCTCCAGTATGATTCGTTTACCCATATCTATGAGATGAATTTACTGATGATTTTTATATCTGTCCAAGACAGCCAATAACAAACTTCCAAAATTCTTATATCAAAAAAAAAAGATTCAGGAATCATGAAGATAGTTTCTGCTGTCACTCCTTGACATCTCATCTTTTGAAAAAACTATGCATCCCATCTTTCCCTCTTTCCGCTTTGGAATTAATGCTAATGTTTTGTTATACAGAATTAACGATCACCTGCTCTGATGGTGTAGTAAGTATTTTATCAAACTTTTATTTTCACGTTGCATTGCCTTGGAAATTTCGACTGAATTTTACAATAATCCAAAGGTGAAATAAATCGGTAATATTCATGCAGTTTGGTAATATTCATGCAGTTTGACCAGTATAGTTTGACAAGTCAATGAACTCAACATCGTAGTAATATTTCTGACGTAACGCATATTCAATTACAAGTAAATGTAACAATAGATATTGTTCGGGTTTTACAACTGCTTTATCACGTTGTGTTCTGACACGAAGTACTGTATCTCGGACGTCCACCAAAATATTACCATTAGCTAGTTTCTCAGTATAATCCATTTTACGGCAACAAATATCCAGCACAGCCAATGTACCGCTTCTACCCGAACCTGTCAAACAATGCACAACGATTGGTGAACTGCAAATAAAGCATGTTGTCATGTTCCGGAAAATGCTATATTCTATTTTGTCTCAAACAAATTGATTTCTGATGGGACGAGAAATACCGAAATGAGACATTTAGATCTATCCTATAACTTATAAAAGTATAATAACATTTGAGGATGACAGTGAAACACAGAGGATAATTCAATTCCCAAGATTTCCTTCACACTAAGGGATGATTTGCATGGAACACATACCGTCCACCTTTTAGCCAGCCACTTTTCTCCGCTTCCTTAATGAACAATTTTCGATTGTAATTTATATCAGACAGCAAATAGAGCATTTCAGTTGGTCTTTCTGGTGTTCCTTTGTTATGCCACATATAGAGACATATATGAAGGATTTTTCGTTCTTGGCCATCTCCTTTTCTCAACTGAAATTCGATCTGATCTACAATAAATCATCAAAGACAACCTTAGTAATGCTTGTACATGCATAAGTACAAAAATTCTCTTTCTCGCTCCTGTTCGGTTCAAAGTCATTTCTAATACATCAACTAATGTTATCATCAATATCATTACCCTATCATCACAAAATCAGTGAGCCATTAATAAATAGGTAACCTTTAATACTGATGCTTCATAGGCATCCCGAATTAATTGTGATCCGCAAAATTTGATGGTATAGGGTCCGAATGTGGCAGTAGCAGACTGTTTGATTGGAACATACAAAAATATCTTTGCTGAATGCAAACTAGTCATTGCAACAATTTCAACTACATTCTCCTGATAAATCATCGCCCAAAATGATTCTACAGTGTTTTCCATTGGCGACTGCGTCAAAATAAATTTCTTCTCTTCCCGAAATCCATCCACATAATTAGCATTGATGTAATCATGCGCGCCTGATGTATGCCTGAAAGTTTTCAATAATAATGCAGCTGAAAAATTTGCTAAAAAAGAAACTCAAATGTATAAAATTTTCACAATATTTGTGGATTTGTAGAAATCGGAATTTAGACATCATATCCAAGACGAAGAAAAAGAAAACAACTCAAGGAAAATGGAAAAAAGAAATAAGAGAGGGAATAAATTCATCAAAGTATAAAAGTACTAACGGGACTTTCACTCTGGTTTGCTCAAGACATCGAATATCATTGTATCGATTTAGCGCTTTGTATTGTTCAGAAAAAATTGCCAAGTCCTTGCTATCCTTGGAAATAACAGTGGCGTAATCAAAGAATAAACCATAGACAGACATAGAACATACGCGACGTGTAAAAGCATTAAGCGTTTCCGATTCTCCAGTATCATGTAAATATTCACCTGGTTTCAAAATATATCTGAAAATGATTTTACCAGAAAGGACACAATGACGTGGACAGAATGTACTCTGGAAGCATCCTGGCACTGATGCCAAAAATACGAAATTTCAGTCCAGTAATCTTCCATCCCACTAGTGATTCTCTTTCAAATGATTTCAGGAGACTGAAGACGGCAAATTTTATTATGAGACTGATAAATACTTGACTTCCAAGCTAATTCAGTATAATTAATTTTTGGACTAATTCAGAATGATCAAGTTCTCCTGATCATTTATCCATCATTATGTCGAAAATTACTGGCCCTTATGAGTTTCATGAATAGTGCCCTACAATCCGCTTGCCACATGATTGTGATATGATAAACTGTCGCTGATCTTGGTTTAGCAAATACAACATTATCTCCTATTTTATTTAAATTCTAATTTCCTTAAAATAATATTCTTCCAAGTGCAGTTGCTGTATGCAGTTTTCTGGTGGGTAGCACAAACAAATTTAATAAAAAGTTATTTTTCAAGACTTCAGTTCGCTTAAAAATGAATGCCAGCTAGTTCATACTTAGAAATTGATTTCACAAATTAATTTTTTCATTGGTTTCATTTAAAACAAACCTTGCAGGAACAGCAGGCATAGGAGCACTGGAAGAAGTTCGTGAACTGTTTGTCAATTCCGAACTCTCCGATTGCGACCGTTTGGAAGTGCCCATTTACAACTTGATGAAGCAAACGAAATAACTCTTATAGCTATTTCAATCCGTTAAATCTAACTTCTTTATGCCAAACAAGTGAACTAAATGAATGATATCACAACTATTCTACACTTTTGTAGTTCTGAAATTATGCATCAAAATTAGCGTAATTTGAATTTGGTCAAATTTGCATATTGCCAATATCTGTTGGTATGTTATTCAGCTTTCACAATATCATCCAACCAATAATTCATCTGTTTGACAATAAGTTCATTCATGCATCATTCATTTATTTAGTTCATTGTGTTTGGTGTAAAGAAGAAATGACACGACCACTTAAATGCTTCCACGAAAATTTCTCTCAATAAATTCAAAATTTATATTAAACAAGAATGAGCAATTTTCAAGTGAATGGATAATTTGTTGATATCAGTGATTATTTCTCTTAAATTTTTTCTTATCAAAAAGATTATTCTTCACTAGCGAAATAAAAGAAATGAAACAATCAATTCTTGCCTTTCGCATCTCCGAATTTTCTGGATAATACTTCAGAGAATTGAAGAAACGGCAAATAAGAAAGTATGGCTTGTTTTATAAATTTGCCTAACCTCGATTACTTAATTTGCCTTTTCACTCCTTATGCTTCATGATATAATGTAATCATTGTCCATCGATCAGTTGACATCAATACCGCATTTTTCTGGTGCTGAAGAAAACCCGTATGAGATCGCATATGGACAGCGAAAGAGTGAGAAACTCTGAAAAATGTGCACAAATATTTGTGCCAATGACTGAGAGCAACGAAAGACATAATATAATAGCGGAAGAGAGCATAGATCAGAAGATATGAGCAGTAAATATAATTTCAAAGGATTAAATAAAGAGATGAATTGACGTGTGGAACCTGATGACACAGCTTACTATCTTTCTAAAGTGGGAAGTGAGGGGATGGACAAGTTGTCTCATTAGTCAACTTTGTTCAGATCATTTCAGGTAAAGATATCATCAGTTGTGGGTATGAAGTTAGCTGCGATACGGCAAATTTGTTAGAGCAATCGATTTTCAGCATTCTCTCTACGGGAAAATTATCATCATATATGATATTCACCTTATCTCTCATGATTAGGATGTTTTTTAGCCAACGTCAGTTTAAATCAGAAAGTTATGACGTTCAAGTTAACCAATTAACACCAACTTAGAAATGCTAATATTTTATAGGTCAACGATGATGCTTACTTTGGCCGGTTTGTGTATTATGAACTTATTTATTGCCACCGTTGAATCGAATGCAAGAATTGGATTGTTGAAAAGAAATGGACGAAAACCGAAACCTAGTGGATATGGCAATCGACCACGTGGAGTTCCATTTGCACGTCGGTATTTCAATGCAATATTCTTCTCTTAGGCAGTAAAAAAAGTATTATTATGTGGAAATAATTTATAGAAAAAACTAACTCCAAAATCATAATCCCTTTTTTTTTTCAATTAATCAAAATAGACTTTTTTTTTTACCTACAGAAATCAATCAGCCGCAGTGTTATATTTCCAGTACCTTGAATAACTTGAAGAAAAATAAAGTTAACAAATCCATGAGAAATAGTGAATGGATTATCGAATGATTCGTTTTAAGGTGGGCCATTCTATGCAACCGGTGAAACATTTGCATGTGTGGACAATTCCAAGTCAATTCCTTTTTTGCAAGTTAATGATGATTATTGCGATTGTGCTGATGGAAGTGATGAACCAGGTCTGTAAATTGATGCTGCTCTTCCTCATAATTTTCTTCAATTTACGAAGTTATTAAGCAAATCCGAAAATTTGAAAGCAAAAAATTCCGGAGAATATTTTAGTTACAGATTTCTGTCCAGAACTATAATTCAGCTTATGCTATCCAGACTTCTAATATTTACAATATTTCATCACATTCAGAAGGATGGTAACTTGAGTTCTATATTTTTCTTTTTTATGATGTGATAAAAATACCGACAAGCTGAAAAAATTATGCACATATTTAGTCTTTACATTTTATGAAATAATACGTTGCGAAATACAGAGATTAAGTCCAAGATTTTCATTCTAATATTTCAAGATATTTGATTTTCTTTTCTAAAATAGCGCAATAATTATAATGTTTTTAAATCTAGGAAATAATTCTTTAATTTTTTTTATGCAGGAACCTCTGCCTGTCCCAATGCCAAGTTTCATTGTTTGAATCGTGGTTTTAAAGCGGAAGACATACCATCAAATCGAGTGAATGATCAAATATGCGGTTAGTTAAAATTTAAGCAATTCATAAACATTAACCGATGACGGTGAGCATATTGATGGTGGCAATCATCTAAGAACTTGGAATAATTGTGCTGATTGCTGAGCATATTTCGATTGTTTTTCTTCATTGTTCTTTGCAAAAAATTAATCTCAGCTTTCTCATTTCCATACTACTGGTTTTATTTTTTCTTATTAGTTTTATTGCAGCAAGATTTTTCTCGCTAATTTTATTAAGCATGATTTATTTCGAATTCATATTTGAAAATTTCAATAATATATGAGGGGATTTCCGAATCTCTATCGAAATTTTCAGACAGTTCGGAATTTTCGAACAATTTAATAGTTTGATGATTGGAATTCATTTCATCAAATATAACAAGAATTTGTTCATTTCCGAATTAACAAAATATTTCTCTTTTGACTTAGATTGTTGTGATGGAAGTGATGAATGGGATAGTGCAGTTGATTGTCCTGATATCTGTAGTGAATTGGGAGCGAAGCATCGAGAAGAAATACGCCAAAGAACTGAATTAGTGAAGCAGGTAATGCAGCTGCAGTGATTTTGTGGATATTAAGTAATAATCCTCTTAATCCCTTTCTTCTTATTTCATTGAATTTCATAAATTACTTTTAATTTAGATGGTTTCATAACCAATTTTGTATTTGTTTATAAATCATCGATTGGTCGTCAGGCCTAATCATTCGTTTAATTTTCATGCGGAATGCCAAAATGATTTTTTGCCATTATCAGTAATATCGTGTAAAGCAAAAAATGATTTTCAGGGTTTTGTAAAACGGCAGGAATTGGCTGCATTGGGTCAGCAGTTGAGAACTGAAAAATTAGGAAAGCTGGAGATTTTAAAAAACGAAATGGATGAAATAAAAAAGCTGAAAATTGATGCCCAAACAAAAATGGACGAGAAAACCAGTCTGGCTGCAGAAGCAAGAAAAAAGCACGAAGAGGCTTGGGAGGGTAATTCAATTTTGATTAAATTGTTTTAGGTATTTATGTAAGAATTAATTAATTTGAAATAGCGTTCGCTTTTTTTGAGTAGATTAGAAAAGAAAATGGTTTTTTTTTTTCCAAGAGACAATTATTATGAATTTTTCATATCATTTTTTTTTCCGTTGCAAAGTTATTGCAATCTTCTTGTTTAGGATTTTAATTTGTCTTAAACGTAATTCTTAAACATAATAGTAAATCCTTACTTGCTGCTTTCATTCAGTTTCCTAAGAAATAGTAGCTGATTTCTTATAAAGAGTAGTCTGCGAGAATGGATAATGACATTTTGACAGACTAGAGAATGAGCAATGACACTTTGCCACATAAATCGAATTTTTCATGATCAGAGCTATTGAAACGTAAAACGATTTTGTGCCCAAATTAATTTTCATTACAGAAAAAAAGAAGGAGCTTAAACAGGAATATGCACAAATATTATTCAACGCGTTCGACTTGAATGAAGATGGGATGTAAGGCATCGTGTTTTCATCGTCTATAGTTGAAATTCATATAGTATATGAAAAAAAAAATACAAAACAATGCAAAATGCATATTGTGCTTTATGCAAAGCACAATGTGCTTTTTTTTTTGAATACCTTTTGTTTGTAGAAATTTGAAAGTAAAGGCGTCAAATTCAATAACATTTCAGAGTTACCTTAGACGAATTGAAATTGGCGAAGGAGTTTGATACAAATGGTGATGGAGTTGTGTCTGATGATGAAATCAAGGTTCTTCTTTAATTAATATTAATCTTTCGCAATTTTTTCTCATGTTTTTGGTGACAAGCGTGGAATAGCGATTATTTTTTCTCATTTTTTTTTTATCACTGAACACAAATGCAAAATGTAAGAGATTGACTGAGTTGAGGAAGTCTTGGATTCACAAAGCAAAAATTCTTTTTTGCTCTTTTTATTGAAATCTTAATTTTTCAAATAAATTAGTTGATTATAGCAAGTTTTACCTGAGGGAAAGAACGATTGCAACTTAGAAGTATTTTTGGAAAATGTTTACGACAACATACGCAATCTTTTTGAAAAACCAAGCGAAGTCGAGGCAGAAATAGATGAAGACGAATCTCAGTCTGCAGAAATAGATGAAAACGAACATCAGTCCACTTTACCCGTATCAATAGGAACTAATTCCGGTACTTAATTACTGAGATCACCGAGATAAATTGTGGTTTGAAGACGAAAAACGGTTGAGACAGAGATGAAGAGTATTGGAAAAATAAGCTAAGACATAGGCTGGGACACTAAGCAGTATGAGAGAAGTCATATAATAACATTTCGATCTTAAATTTCGAAAAAATATGAAATATGACCATGATCTTAGAATAATTCTTTTAAAAAATCGGAAAACTATATGCAGGACTTGTTGTTGCAACTATCAACTTCACCGTATCGATTTTGATTTGTAAAAGATTCCAGAATTGCCAGACAATAATGGAAGTGATTTAGCGCAAGAAATCAAACCAAATAGAAGTGAAAACATTGGTGTGGAAATTCCTCGAATTCCCAATATCGATTTAAACCAACCAGCTTTCAGTGCGGAAACGCAAGCGATAATAAAAGGTTTTTGCTTCGTCAATTTTCATTTAATTAATGCAGATTAGATCTGAAAATTTGAATTTTACATTATCAAATGGTTGTTTCAGACGAGCAGAATGCAAAAAAAGAATACGATAATCTTGACAAACGCTATATAGATCTTGAATTGTCAATCAAGTAGGAATTTCTCTTTTGAAAGTATATAAATAGTGTAGTTAGTGGGGAAGATTGATGAAAGGGAAAGAAAGAGAAGAAAAACAAATAGAAAAAGAGATGAGAAGTTAAATAAGATATTTGAAAAGATGTGGTAAGTAGTAGATTTGTAAAGTGGCGAAACATTTTACCTAAGCAGTAAATTTGTTATAAGGTCTTTTTAGAGATTGTGAACAATATGTTGGTGATGATTTTGGAACCGATATGGCCTGGGCCTTGTTGAAAGGAAAGTGTTTTGAAATAGATGAAAATGAATATATTTATAAACTATGTTTATTTGACAAAGCTATGCAGAAGAGTAAAAGTAGTCCTGTCGATACGGATTTAGGGTATGTTGGAAGTATTCATTAATCGCTAGCCGGTCACTAATATTTTTAAACAATAATCAATTCTATAATTTGTGATAGAGTATTGAATCCAAGAAATTTATATATATA